>PVIH01021821.1:0-28750 GCA_004025045.1 Sigmodon hispidus | reverse complement strand
AGTGGATCCTGGCTCAGCCTGACCCACTGCAGTTACCACTCTCTTCCTGATTCAGGAGAAGTGTGTGTGTCGTCAGTGCAAGATTTGTGTGCTTCATATGGGCTTCTGAATTTGACTGTCCTGTGATTTTCAAACAATCTTCCTGAAGCATTTTCTTTTTTGCTCTCTCCTTTTTTAAAATTATTATTTGGTGATTTTATATCATGCACTCCATCAAACTCAGTTATCAGTCCTCTCAGTTTCATACCCACTTTTATGATCCCCCATTTATAAAAAAATGCCCATTCATGGTGCTCATTTACTTACTGGAGCATAATTAAACTCCCTGTGACCAACCCCTTAAATAAAATGAGTCCTTCCACACCCACACCCCTGCCAGATGCCATCAATGCAGAAGTGAAGCTCTATATCATTTAGCTATGTTCTAGCCTTGAGCTCTTGTATACAATGACATCTTTTTTAAGTCCACTAATGTGAGTACATCCCCTGCTTATCTTTCTGGGCTTGTGATACCTGGTTCAGGAGGATATTCTCCAATTCCATCTATTTGCCTGAAAATTTTAGGATATCATTTTTTCTTACTGCTGAATATTACTCCATTGTGTAGATGTACCACAGTTTGTTAATCCATTCTTCAGTTGAGGGGCATCTAGGTTGTTCCAGGTTCTTGCTATTATGAATAATGCTGATATGAACATAGTTGGGCTAAAGTTTTTGGGGTACGAATGTGCAACTTTAGGGTATATTGTGGATCCTTCGAGAGATTCCCAGATTTCTGAGAAACCTCCATACTGCATTCCAGAGTGGCTGAACAAGTTTACACTCCCACCAAAATGGAGGAGTGTTCCCCTTGCTCTGCAACCTCTCCAGTAAAGGCTGTCATCTGTGTTTTTAATCTTAGCCATTCTGACAGGTGTAAGGTGGTATCTCAAAGTTGTTTTGATTTGCATTTCTCTGATGGCTAAAGACGTTAAACATTTTTTCATGTGTCTTTAGCTATTTGTAATTCTTCTGCTGAGAAGTCCCTTTTTAGGTCTAAACCCCATTTTCAATTTGGTTATTAAGGGTTTTGGGTTTCTTGAGCTCTCTATATATTTTAGAGGTCAATCCTCTGTCACCTGTACAGTTGGAAAAAAACAAAACAAAACAAAACAAAACCTTTTCCCTTTCTGTAGGATATCATTTTATCTTATTGACTGTGTCTTTGGCCTTACAGAAGCTTCTCAGTTTCAGGAGGTCCCAGTTATTGATTGTTGTTCTTAGTGCCTGTGCTACAGGTGTTATAATTAGGAAGTGGTCACCTGTGCAAATTTGTTGGAGGGTATTTCCCACTTTCTTTTCTATCAAGTTCAGAGTGGCTGGATTTATGTTGAGGTCTTGGATCCACTCGGATTTCAGTTTTGCGCAGGGTGATTGCTTTGGATCTTTTTGCAGTTTTCTACACATTACTATTCAGTTATGGCAACACCATTTGTTGAAGATACTATCTTTCTTCCATTGAATACTTTTGGCCTATTTGTTAAAAATCAAGTGTTCATAAGTATGTGGGTGAATGTCCGGGCCTTCAATTGGATTCCATTGATCTACAAGTCTGTTTTTATGCCAGTACCATGATGTTTTTATTTTTGTGACTGTATAGTATAATTTGAAGTTGGTGATGGTGATATCTCTTGAGGTTCTTTTGTTGAGCAAAATTGTTTTGGCAATCCTGGCTTTCCTGTTATTCAAAATAAAATTGAGCATTGTTCTTTCAAGGTCTGTAAAATGTTGTGTTGGGATTTTGATTGTGATTGCAATGAATCTGTAGATTGCTTTTGGTAAGACTGCCGTTTTCACTGTTGATACTACCAGTCCAGGAACATGGGAGAGCTTTCCATTTTCTGTATCCTCTTCAATTTCTTTCTTCAGTGACTTAAAATTTTTGTCAAACAGATCTGATAATTCTTTGGCTATAGTTGCACCAAGGTATTTAATGCTATTTGTAGCTATTATAAAGAGTGATGTTTCCCTTATTTCTTTTTCAACCCTTTTATCTTTAGTGTATAGAAGGGCTACTGATTTCTTTGAGTTAATCTTGTATCCTGCTACATTGCTGAAGGTGTTTATCAGCTGTAGATATTCCCTGGAAGAATTTTGTGGGTCACTTATGTATACAATTATATTATCTGCAAATGGAGATTGTTTCACTTCTTCTGTTGCAATTTGTATCCCCTTAATCTCCTTTTGTTCTCATTATTGCTTTACCTCAGACTTTGAGAACAATATTGAATAGATAAGGTGAGAGGGGACAGCCTTGTCTAGTTCCTAATTTTAATGAGATTGCTTTGAGCTTTCCACATTTTGTTCAATGTTGGCCATCGCTAGCTTTTTGTAAATTGCCTTTTTTAGATTTAGATATTTTCCCTGTATTCTGGATATCTCCAGGACTTTTATCATGAAGGAGTGTGTGATTTTGTCAAAGCCTTTTTCAGTGTCTAAGGGGAATATCATGGTTTTTTTTTCCCCTTCAATTTGTTTATATGATGGATGATATTTATAGTTTTTCTGTTGTTGAACTATCCCTGCATTTCTGGGATGAAGATTAGGAGATCGTGGTGAATGACTCATTTTATGTATTGTTTGATTTGGTTTCCCAGAATTTTGTTGAGAATTTTCACATCAATATTCATGAGGGAAATTGGTCTGTAATTCTCTCTCTTTGTTGTGTCTTGAGTGGCTTGGATTTCAGGGTTATTGTGGCCTCATAAAAAGAATTTGGCAATATTCCTCCAGTTTTTACTGTAAAGAACAGTTTGATGAGTATTGACATTGGTTCTTCTTGAAATGTCTGGTAGAATTCTGCAACAAAACCATCTGGGCCTGGGCTTTTTTTATTTGAGAGACTTTTAATGACAGCTAAAATTTCCTTTGGTGTTATAGGATTGTTTAGGTCTTTAATCTGATCTTGATTTAATTTTGTTAAGTGATACCTGTCCAGAAAGCTGTCCATTTCTTCTAGGTTTTCCATATTTGTGGAGTACAGATTTTCAAAATATGACCTGATAATTTTCTGGATTTCCTGAGTGTCTGCTGTTATGTCCCCCTTTTCATTTCCGATTTTATTAATTTGGGTTCTCTCTCTCTCTCTTTAGCTATCATCTTAAAAACAGAGTTAAATATTATATACACTCATGCCCAACTTATCTTTAGTGTAGTTTTTGTACGATATGTGCATGCATATTTCTGTTTGTATAAATAGATGAGTGTGCATGACTGTATCGTTGTATGCATCTGATGGTCACTGGGCAACCTTGGCTGTGTCATCCATTTTCACCTTGTTTCAGACAGAGTATATTGTTGGTATTGTGTACTTCATGCTGTCTCTGGATTTCCAAAACATTTCTTGTCTCCTCTTTCCATCTCACCATAGAGAGCTATTACACATGCATGGTACTATGCCCAGCTTTGTGCTGGTACTGGGGATCAATACTCATGCCACACATTTGCACCAAAAGCATTTACTTTACTTAGCTATGTTTCCAGTGTATTTTTGCTACTTCTGACTCAGCACTAATAATGTATGCAGTACTAGGCAGCTACCAAGTAATTTATCAATTAGAAATATTGAAGTAAAATTTGTATCATCCATTTGTATCTCTTGAACTATTTCTTAGTACAGAATGTGAAACTTGGCTTCTATTTTCCACGCAAAATGGAGATTAGCTTTTGTTTTTATTAAGAATTTGCAATTAATAGTACCAATTATCTTCTTTTGATAATGTGTACTTGACAACTTTACTCTGTTTTCTGTATAAGTCTTAGAGGAAGGAGCATGATACGACTTACTCAGTTTTTATTTTGCTGTTTATCAATAATGCTTATGGTAGACTGTATGAATTAATTGAAAATAAAATTTTGTATTTTTTGCATAACAACTTTATAAAACTCACTCAAAACTAATATGATTTATTTGTCTTCCTAGGTTTAAGGTCCACCCCAATTTTCCATTTTTGGATGAATATTAATATGAAGGCTTGTGTTATGCCTTCTGCTAGAAGACCCTGCATATGGATAGTATAGAGGAATGCTACTCAAGTGGTAATAAATACATATGTCACCCTAATGCATGCTTCTGAGCATCATTGATTCTGCTGAATATACAGCCATAAGTAAAGAAGCAAACACAAACTACATTTACCGCTTTCTGAATAAAAATAAACAAATAATTTTCTTACCATTTATCATTGTCACTTTATATTATTCACATATTTTGACTTTTCTTGACTCTTTTGGATCCCAAAAAAATTTCTTAGAAATATATATACAAGGGATATAATGATCAAAAATATTTTATAAACATATCTAATGTGATGGAGAATAGAATTATCACCATCTCTGGAAGAGCAGTTATCAAGTGTTTATTAATATGTTTTTCTCTAGTATTTCAAGAAATAAGAAAGCATGCCATGTGTAGTGTATAAAGTGTACCATACATAAAAAGGATGACTTTGAGTTTCATATTTTCTCAAGGAACCTGGACTCTAAAGTATTCTTGTGGGAGACTTTGTGGGCATAATAGAAACCAGCTTTCAAGGATCATGAAGCCCTAATAAAGGGAGATCTACGGAAGAAAATCTGAGCAAGTCTTTGCTTTAAAAATATGAATCAATTATTGAATGAATCCTAATTGGTTTTATAGTAAAAATCCAGAGCCAAATATTGGGGAAAAGAGAGACATAGGAACAAGTCACAGTCAATTCTCGCCTAGTCACTCTTCAACAATCCTCAGAATGAATGCCTCTGAATCCTCTGTCAAAAAGGAAAAGGGGCACAGGTGAGGGGTCAATGCCTGACTCCTCCTGCCTTTTCTTTCTTTGTTCAGCTATTTAATTTTCTGCTTCATCTCTTTTATTGCTAGCATTAAAGGCCTGTGAGTTTTCCAAGTACTAGGAACATAGGCATGGGATCCCAAGTGCTGGGATTAAATATGTGTGCCACAGTTTGGTCTTGAACTCACAGAGATCCGTGTGGATCTCTGCCTCCAAAATTCCAAGATTAAAGGCATGTATCATAATTTCCTATCCTTCATGGCTAAATCTGTGGCTTGGTTCTGTCCTTTGATTTTCAGGCAAACTTTATTGAATACACAATGTCTGGCCACAGTCAATATATGTTGAAAAGTCCATCTAACTAATAAAAGTATGTTTTTCATGCAGAGCACCCTCAATCTAGGGATGTGCATCAAATCTAGAGCCCAAGTTGTCCCCAAGAAAAATAATGAACTTGCTCATTTGTAGAAATCTTTATTTAAACTTTTATAATGCCTTTTAAAAAAAGTTTGACTTTCTCTATTTATTGCAACTCATTTTTAAAAGTTTTTTTTCCCCTCTATTTGGGCCAAATCAGCTTACATGAGCAAGAAACCTTCTAAATTTTAAAGGACGTTTAAGACAATAGTATAATAAGAAAATATATAACAATTCAAGAGGCATGTAAAGTCAGAGTTGTTGACCAAATATGATTACTTTTCAAGAGTTAGACTTCCAGGTTTAAGTCTGACAAGTAAGAATCTGCCATTTATTCCCTTACATTGAAGAAGACATTGATAAACTAATTCTAACCTTCCTAAGTTCATCAGAAGCCAATAACACACGTCAAATCCCTACTTGAAGATAAAAGAGGTGAGACAAATTACCATCATGGCATATATAGACAGTCTGAAGTTTTGTGCATGTCTTTAATAAGAAAACTAATACAATAACCAATAAATTTAGAATTTTAGAGATTAATGTATCTGCAAGAAGTATAGATTTAACCTAGACTCTTTACTTTCCTTGGTCAAGCTAAAACACAAAATAATTCTTCCACTCACTGTCCTTCATAATGGAGCTGTTCAGTGGCATGATTCTAAAAAGATTTAGGGGCCAAGGTCAAAGGGAACAAATGTGCTAATTGCTTATTGGACTATAGGGTGCTTTGTCTGTCTCCTTCTTTAACACCACATCAACAGGTTGCAATAAGGCCACGGAGGATTGAGTTTGAAAGATCATACTCTTACAATATTGATGAATAAAGAAGTCTTTATAATAAACCAGAGAAATGAAGAGCCTCACTTGAACCAAACATGAGAAAGTTTTTGCTCTGATATCTGTAGATGTAGTAAATAGAAAGTACAAATCAATTTAGAGTCAGATTTCAACAACATAGCATGCTCATGACCTATTTATTGGCATTATTTTTTGCACCTAAAATCTCATGTATTACTTCTACACTTATCACATAGGCTCACAAAGTGCAAACAATTGTTTTAACATTTAAAACAAAGATAACAGAGAAGTATTGTAAAGGTATTGGGACAATATGACTGAAATTAAATGACTATTGACTTCAGGGGAAAATTTTTATCAAGTGTTCAAAATAAAGAGAACAATGTAACTGTAGATGTGAGAATACTAAGGATAACCAAAGAGCCTTAACTTCATTAACAGTTAACATTAAGACTATTTGTCAGGATGTTGCAGCTTTTATCTGGGTAAAAATAAACAAATGCTCATTTGCCACATAGGAAGCACTAATGACAGGCTATAAGAACATATCCTTAATGTTCTTAACCTCCAAAAGGAGATTAAGGGGATACAAATTGCAACAGAAGAAGTGAAACTATCTCTATTTGTAGATGATATAATTGTACACCAAAGTGACCTACAAAATTGTACCAGGGAACATCTACAGCAGATAAACACCTTCAGCAATGTACAGGATTAACTCAAAGAAAGCAGTAGCCCTACTTTACACTGAAGATAAAAGGGCTGAAAAAGAAATAAGGGAAACATCACCCTTTATAATAGCTGCAAATAGTGTTAAATACCTTGCAGTAAGTATTACCAAAGAAGTAAGAGATCTATTTGAGAAAAATTTTAAAGCACTGAAGAATAAATTGAAGAAGATATCAACAAATAGAAATTAAAATTAGAAAAAAAATAAAATATATAGACAACTCAAGAAACTAGAGCCCCAAACCCTTCATCACCTAATTTAAAAATGGGGTTCGGAACTAAAAAGGGAATTCTCAGCAGAAGATAGGTAGGATCAACATAGTAAAAATGGCAATTCTACCAAAGGCAATCTACAGATTCAATGCACTGCCTATCAAAATCTCAACACAATATTTTTCAGAACTTGAAAGAACAATACCCCATTTCATGTGGAATGACAGGAAAGCCAGGATTGCCAAAACAATTTTTGCTCAACAAAAGAACCCCAGGAGGACTTCAAGTTATACTAAAGAGCTACAGTAATAAAAACTGGTACTGGCATAAAAACATATTTGCGGATCAATGGAACAGAATTGCGGACCCAGACATTAACCCAAAAATCTATGAACACCTGATCTTTGACAAAGAGGCCCAAAATATTCAATGGAAAAAAGATAGTATATTTAACAATTGATGTTGGCATAGCTGGATGGTAGTGTGTAGAAAAATGCAAATAGATCCGAGCCTGTCACACTGCACAAAACTCAAATCCAAGTGGCTCAAAGACCTCAACATAAACCCAGCCACTTTGAACTTGATAGAAAAGAAAGTGGGAAATACACATCTATGAATTGGCACAGGTGACCACTTCTTAAATATAACACCAGTGGTACAGACATTAAGATCAACAATCAATAAGCGAGATCTCCTGAAGCTGAGAAGCTTCTGTAAAGCCAAGGACACTGTCAATAGGACAAAACGACAACCTACCGAATGGGAAAAGATTTTCACCAACCCTACAAGTGATAGAGGACTGATCTCTAAGATATATAAAGAACTCAAGAATCTAGAGTCCAAAACCTTGGATAACCCAATCAAAAAATGGGATTCAGAACTAAAAAGAAAATTCTCAGCAGAAGAATTATGAATGGCTGAAAGGTACATAAAAAAGTGCTCATCATCTTTAGCCATCATAGAAACGTAAATCAAAACAACTTTGAGATACCATCTGACATCTATCAGATTGGCTAAGATAAAAGACACAGATGACAGCCTGTACTGGAGAGGACGCAGAGCAAGGGGAACACTCCTCCATTGTTGGTGGGAGTGTAAGCTTGTTCAGCCACTCTGGAATGCAGTGTGGCGATTTCTCAGAAAACTGACAGTCAATCTCCCCAAGGACCCAGCAATACCACTTCTGGGTGTATGCCCTAAAGATGCACAGTCGCACTCCAAAGTCATTTACTCAACTATGTTCATAGCAGCATTATATGTAATAGCAAGAACCTGGAAACCACCTAGATGCCCCTCACCTGAAGAATGGATTAACAAACTTGTGGTACATCTACATAATGGAGTACTGCTCAGCTGTAAGAAAAAGTGATATCCTAAAATTTGCAGGCAAATGAATGGATTTGGAAATATTCTCCTGAGCAAGGTATCACAAACCCAAAAGATAAACAGGGAATGTACTCACTCATTAGTGGACTCTAAACAAAAACAAATACAAAAAAAAAGCAAAGCATGCCCAAGCTGCAAACCACAACCACTGTACAGCTTGGGATCGGAAACATCTTGGAATGACTCCTTAAATCCCACTCCCCCTATAGGAACACCTGACTCAGTCTTGATGTTGAGGGGAGAAAACTGGATTTGCCAGGAATGGAGGCTGAACTAAGCAATATTGGGACCTTGGGACCTTGGTATTGTCTGCCCATGGTGGTGGGGATGAGGAAATGTGGAGAAGAACAAATGACCTGATGTGGTGGGAGTGGGAAGGGATCTTGATTAAGGATGTACAGGGATAGAAAATGTGATGTCTTTATTCATAATAAAAAAAGAAAATAAAAAACTAGTTTACATGCAATGTTATCTAGAAAATTAGTTTAACAAAAATCAGCCATTGTCTGAAAGATTCCTTTACAGAGATTAACCATGAAGTTTACCCCAGTCAGGTGTTTGACAATTAAGTCTGTAGGCCTGGTTCAAAAAAATAAAAATTAAAATTAGAAAAAAATAAAATATATAGACAACTCAAGAGCCTAGAGCCCCAAACCCTTCATCACCATATTTAAAAATGGGGTTCAGAACTAAAAAGGGAATTCTCAGCAGAAGAATTCACATGTCTGAAAGACACATGAAAAAGTGTTCAATATCTTTACCCATCAGAGAAATGCAAATCAAAACGTGTTTGAGATACCACCTTCCACCTGTCAGAATGGCTAAGATTAAAAACACACATGACAGCTTATACTGGAGAGGTTTCAGAACAAGGTGAACACTCCTCCATTTTGGCGGAAGTGTATAGTTGTTCAGCCACTTTGAAATGCAGTATGGTGGCTTCTCAGAAAACTGGGAATCAGTCTCCTCAAGGAGCCAGCAATACCACTTTTAGGCATATACCCTAAAGATGCACATTCACACCCCAAAAGCATTAGCCCGATTATGTTGATAGCAGCATTATTCGTAATAGCAAGAACCTAGGAACACTGTAGATGCCCCTCATGAGGAATGGATTAACAAGTTGTGTGGGACATCTACACAATGGAGTACTACTTAGCAGTAAGAAAAAATTGCAGGCAAATGGATGGAATTGGAGAATATCCTCCTGAGTAAGGTATCACAATCCCAGAAAAAGAAGCAGGGGATGTACTCACTCATTAGTGTTCTTTACAAAATATATAAAAAGAGAGAGATGTCGTTGTATACAATAGCTCAAGGCTATAACATAGCTAAATGACACAATGCCTCACTTTTGTGTTGATGGCCTCTGGCTGAGGGGTCGGTAAAGAAAGACTGGTTTTCTTTAAGGGTCTGGCCACAGGGAGTTTAATAATGTTCCCATAAGTAAATGAGCAACATGAATGGGTGGTTTTGTAAATGGAGAGATCATAAGAGTGGGCATGAGTCTGAGAGGTCTGATATCTGAGTTTGATCAGGTGCATGATTTAAAAACACCAAATTTATATATATATGTATATGTATATAAATTTAAAAAAGAAATACTATGATTAATATCAGGGTTTTACTGGCTTTGTAACTTTTAAAGGCTTTGTTTATTTTTTAAGTTTTATAGAATTATATGGTATGTATTGTCTTAGTTTTTAAGTTACAGTGGAATTCTCTTGTAAGTCCATATTTTCTTGTGTTTGTTTCTATTATTGCTGTTTTTTATTTTTATTGTAGAGTATTTTATTAGTATTTCAAGTATTTCAAAGTTACAAAGTATGTCTTTGTTAAAATCATTCATTAAATTTAGGTTTAATTTTGCTATCTAAAAACTCACAAGTTTTTTTTTTTCAGAATCTTCAATTTATCAAAACAAATTTATAATGTATGTCCTTATGACTTTCTGGAATTTCATTCATTTTTGTTATAATGTTTGCCTTACAATTTCTAGTTTTATTGAAGTAGGTCATCCCTTTTTGTTTAATTTGGTTATTGAGTTTAATCCTTAAAAATATAAATTGATTAATTAAAAAAATAGAATCCATTTTTGGTCAGTAACTTGTTAACTGTGTGATTAAAAAAACTTGTTTTCTGAACTTTGAATTCATACTTATCTCCTGTGTAACAGTTTGATAATTTTTATATAAGGAGATATTAAAAAAGGGTATAACAGGAGGTAGTCACATGTTAGCGTGCATATCTTGACAAATATGGAAAGATTTTGGGTAGCACTATAGCTTCCTTCCAGAGTGTCCCAAGAAGAAAGATAACTGCTTCTTTTTTCTTCTACTATCTAATACAGTTTTTCAAAATTTGATATATAACAAATTAATTTCAAACTTCAGTTTATTCAAAGTTTCCATAAAAAGTAAACATTTATTTAAAGGCTGACTTGTAAATGAATATTACCTTAGAGGAGGACTATAATTTTGTACTTATGGATTTGTGCCTTTGAGTATACATTTTACTGCTAATGTTATTAACATGTTATGTAGAGAGAATTGTGTCATTAGAAAATTGGCATCATACTCTTCTGTCTGTTATAGTTCAAAATAAATAGCATGCTGAACCATAGTTGCTACCTGGGAATAGTGAGTTTTCCTCATTCCATAGCATAAGAATTACAGTTGCCTATGGTCTTGATGTACAGTGAGGTCATTTGTACATGATTTCTTTTGGGAGAGAGGAACCTGTGGATGTGTTAAGTCAGGTTCATCATTATTAATTTTTATTATTATATTACCGTTATACACAGTTTTGTATATTCTAGGCAGGTCTAGAAGCTCTAAATGGCTTCAATTTTAACAACTTCAGCATAAATTTTGTCAGCTCAGTGTTTGGAGAATTTAGTGCATTTTGCATCATGACATTGGAAGAAGAATCTAGAAGATTAAACATGATTCTTCTCTTGGCCATCTCTCACACAATTTTCTGTTTAAAATTCATGCTTTCAAATTACTGTGTAAAACAACTACTGCCTAATTACATGGTGAACCCTGTGTGTTCTTTTAGAAAATAATGATTATGGATGTTATAGGGTATCTTACATACCATTGGCTAAGCCTTGACTATGTGGTGTTGACAAGATACCTGGGTTTTTCATTTTCTACTACTAAATAAGAAAAGTAACAAGGATGGTTTCTTCACTGAAAATGGACAGCCCACCTAAGTTGCAATGAAAAGTTGGCATCTGGGAGATTTATTTATTGTATGTGAATGATTTCTCAACATTTGAATACTTAAATATGAAGAATGTGGCTGCAGATAGCACTAAATTAAATGTTAGTGGCTGCCATATTAATGGTGTTCAATTGTACTGAGAGGTAGAAGACATAGGACTGTCCATCTGAAGGAAGATTGAAGATGGCACTATGAAGAAAGGAGACTGATCAATACTTTAAGGAGATTGAATTTTATGTGTGATGATCAATGATGTGTTGAAGTGATGTTTATAAATTTAGAGAAGTAATTATTGTGTTTATTTGGGTATTTCTAATGCATCCAGATTCACTATTACATGATATGTTGAGGAGAACAGTGATTGCTTTCTCATCTATACATTTAGGTAATATGCAATGCACAGTTATTGCTTTCTGAGTCTGATTTCAAATGAACTATGGAAGATAGCAACCTCTTTTGTGCCCTGGATTGTTTACAAAACCTTTGCATGCACTTTAAGTTGCATACCACTCTTATCACCCTTATCAAGGAACTATTGAGAGAAAATATTGTAAACAATATTGATGTTAAATAGAACAGAAGAGACTTAGCTTCTATGGTGTACAAAATCTAATATGATGGGTTGCAATATCCACTCAGTTAATTCTTTCTCTTTGAATTGATTGAATACATTAAACCCTTCAAATATTTTACCAGTAAAGTGAACTATAACTCAGATAATGGACATTATTATTGCCTGAAGAGTTGCATCTCCTAAATAATATTCTTGACTGTCTTCATATTTACCTATAACAAACAAATATATGTGTAAGATAGATTAGTTATTTATACTTAAAAAATCTGGAATAAAGGAATTTTTTCCAGTGGCTATCAATATTTTTATCTGGTCAATGATAACTAAGTATTATGTAAAATAATTTAATATTTAATTATTTATTAATCTACCATGGATTACATTCAATAACTTCTACAAACTTTAATTTTATTTCACTACTAAGAACTGATGGGTCATATTTAAAGTTGTCACTAAGGAGAGTTCAATTTCCTCAAGTGGATCTTGATTTCCTGATATTGCTTAAAATACAACATTGAATTTTCAAGTGTCTTTTATCTCTGAATAAATTTCAGAGATAGGCATCTATGTTCTTGGTTGATTGAATTATGATTCTATAATTTTACATAAGTACAAACTGGATACATTTTAGAACAATATCACCTCCTTTTTATAAGTAAATTGATCACATTCTAAGAGTCAGAAATTTAAGCCATGACTAGCTTTGACATAAAGTAGTTTTATGCATTGTAAGCAGTCTTCATTACTCCTTGTCTTCAGAAATGTGCCTGCTTATTACCTCCTTCTGCATTTATACCAGTTTTTTTAGGACAAATATAAAGATGTTCATGAATCATATACTTACTCAGATAAGAAAGGAGAAACTTAGGAATATGCAGGGAAATAGACAGTGAGCCATCATTAGTAACAAAATATAATTATTGATAACTTCCTTACGTGCAGTGAACATTAACAGAGCAAGACTGAAGATCACATACACAGATCAGGCAGATGTATATGAGTCAAACCGTTTGTGGTAGTTATTGGAGTGTCACTAGACACTGTAGTGGGTAACCAAAGCACCTACCTAAGACTTCAGCTGTAATTTCTAAGATAGTATATTTAAATAAAATGGAAAGATTTTCCTAATTCAAAGGGAAATACTATTTTCTAGCAACATAACCAATAACTTTTAATTTCAGGAGACTAGAAATCATGGTGAGGAGATGTTAAAATTTATCCATGGTTTTTCAGTTCAGAAAGAATCATGATTCATACTTTGTATGTGATTTTTTTATAATGCAGATTGATGCTACTTACACATACAAGAGTACTTTTTTTTAGCATGTTTTCTATTAGTTTTACCAACCACACAAAAGGTCTGCATTTTAGAGTCAGCAAATAAAAAGTTTATATGTTCCATTTTAAATGACTTCACATATCATTGCATTATTTTGTCCATGTGGGCCTCTGTTTGTATTTTCTTGATTGATGGTTGTGTGTGCTTTGGTAGAGCCCACTGTGGGTGGTACCATCCCCAGCCATATGGTCCTTACTGTATAAGGGAGTAAGTTGGTAAGCTTTTTCCTATGCCGCTTCCTTCCTATTGCTTGAGTTCTTGTCTGAGCTCCTTCAATGATAAACTGTAAATGCTTTGTGTAGTTCAAATAAATCCCTTCCTCTCCCAAGCTGCTTTTTGGTCCCTCTCTTACCACCATCCAGAAACCAATGTAGAATAATTAGTAATATTAAAAGAGTTATAACAAATGTCACACATGATGAATGCTAAGCTTCTAGTTATGCTACATCCAGATTGATATGACAGCTATTACTCATCATTTTCCATTGAAAGCATGTGGGTTATGCTCTTCTAGCCCATTCTTGGGAGGATAGTACACCTGTGAGCACTCAATATTCTAATTATAGTACAAAAAAATAAAGATTTTCTCAGTGGGTAAGATGAAAAACTGCAATTTTTCTTCAAATTTAATCTTTTATTTCTTTTCTGAGGCTTGAAATTTGAATAACAACAATAAAAAGCAGTCCATATTTATTTTGTTCCTTTTGCATGAATTCTATGTAGGAACTGGCTTCATGGTAACAAGGAGATAATAAAGCAAGAATTTTAAATTATCTCTTTGTCTGAAACAATAGATAATTTCTCAGTTAATGTCTCTTATGAATTCAAAATGCTCTTATGGAAGATAATAAAGGGCCAATACAATGAGCTCAATAGACTCTGAATCATAATATAGTAATTTGGGGAAATTTTTCCTTCAAACAAGTGCCTGAAGTGGCTTTCATTCTCTTATCACATGTAGAAGTTCTCTTACCTTCTCCCCTGTGCCATAGGATAATTATTAGCCAGTAGGGTGGGGCAGGTCCCATGACTTAACTGTCCCGGGAAGGAGAAAATCAGGCAGAGCCAGCTCATCCTCAGGAATGACAGACAATGAACGCCAAGTGTCAATGTGTGGAACTGAATGATGATCACTGAGTTCCTGTGCTAGGTTTTGGTACTGCTGTACCTCAAGAGGTAAAAACAGTGATGCTGGGGTTTAAAAGAAAAAAAAAGAACAAGAATAAGTGAATGTTCACTGGATTTGTAAGTCACCCTATTCCTGATGACAAGGGGGTATAAGGGTTCTCTGTTTCTCCAGATGATGTAAGAAAGAAAGACTACTAGGAAACACGGTGTGATCACTGATGGCTGCTTATACTGGAGTTGTGTTTTCCTTATTATAATAATTTTTTAGTGCTTTACTGTCTGAAAAAAAATGCTATACAGCCTTTTAGTGTTTGTTTACAATGTATTTCTCTTGTGGGAAATGCTTGTTTAGATCATCTACCTATATTTAAAAAAGTAAATTATGAGATTCTTGCATCCAAACCACCCTTCTGGAGAGTTGGTCTCCAGGACCAGGGTAAATCCCAAGAGCTTGATCTCAGCTCTCTCTAGCAGACAGGAGCTAGGGTTTGGCTGTGAAGGGCTCCTCCAGCTACACCTAAAAGAGGAAACCTTGAACAGCTGGCCCCACCTCCAACTGCATCAGCAGAGAAGGACCAAGGATTTGAATTCAGACACCTGTCCAGAGCTGAGTCAGAGATTGAGCAGACCCCTTGCTCAGAGGAGACAGAAGACACACATGTCTTCTTGCCACAACTGAGTAGGAGCTGCCTAATCGTGAACCACTGAAGCCATGGGCAGAAGCCAGTTAAAAATACATATAACAATATAAAGAACAACAAGGCAACACCAGAAGAAACTGGTAGTTCTACAACTACAAGACCTGAACAGAGCAATTAAGAGGAAACAGAAGGAAACAGCACCAAAAACACCTTTATGAAGATTATTGAAGCCTTCAAAGAAGATATAAAAAATTCCCTTTAAGAAACAGAAGAAAATACAAACAGAAATTGGAAGAGATGAACAAATCCTTGAAAGAAAACAAAGAAACCAAGAAAATGACAACCAACAATTGGAAGAAACATTCCAGGAACAAAAAACTGAAATAAAAGCAATAAAAAAGGCACAAAATGAGGCAAAGGTGGAAATAGAAAATCTGAAGAAAAGAGCTGGAACTAGAGATGCAAGTGTAAGCAACAGAATCCAAGAGATGGAAAAGAGAATCTCTGGAGCAGAAGACCCTATAGCAGAAATAGATACATCAGTGAAAGGAAATACTAAAACCAAAAATGCCATAACAAAAATGTTCTGGAAATATGGGACACCATGAAAAGACCTAACCTGAGAATAATAGGAATAGAAGAAAGAGAAGAATACCAGCTCAAAAGCATAGATAATGTGTTCAATAAAATCATAGAAGAAAATTTTCCGTAGAGAAGGAAATGCCTTTAAAGACACAAGAAGTTTACAGAACACCAATTAGATAAGACCCCCAATAAAAAGTCTGCTTGCCATATAAGAATCAAGCCACAAAACATACAGAACAAAGATAAAATTTTAAGAGCTGCAAAAGAAAAGGGCCAACTTACTTATAAAGGCAGATCCATCAGAATAACACCCAACTATTCAATGGAAAAGATGAAAGCAAGAAGGGCTTGGTCAGAAGTTATACAGACAAAGAACATGGCTGCCAACCTACACTACTATACCTAGCAATACTACCTATATCTAGTCACCATAGATGGAATAAACAAGATATTTTCATGACAAAATCAGACTGAAATAATACCTATTTACCAATCTAACCATCCAGAAAGCATTAGAGGGAAAATTCCAACCTAAGGGTCCCAGATACACCCATGAAACCAAAAACATTCAACAATCCCACAGAGAACAGCCTAGAGAAAGGAAATACATACAACCTACCACCAAAAATAGCAGGAAACATCAATCAGTGGTCAGTAATATCCCTTAATATCAATGGACTCAATTCACCTATAAAAAGACACACACTAACATGATGAATACAAAAACAGAAGCCATCCTTTGCTGCATGCAAGAATGACACCTCAACCTTAAAGACAGACACAGGCTCAGTGTAAAGGGTTGGGAAAAGATTTTCCAGTCAAATGGGCCTAAGAAACAAGATGGTGTTACCATCCTAATATCTAGCAAAGTAGACTTCAAACTAAAATTAATTAAAATAGACCAGGATGGACATTACTTACTCATCTCAGGAAAAATTGGTCAAGAGGAGATTTCAATCCTGAATATTTATGCCCCTAATATAAGGGCACCTATCTATGTAAAAGAAACACTACTAAAGCTAAAATCCCACATCATTGTTTCTAATTATGGGAGACTTCAATACCCCACTTTCACCTTTGAATAGATCAACCAGACAGAGACTCAACAGAGAAAAAAAAGTCTGATGTCATGATGCAAATGGATTTATTAGATATTTTCAGAAGCTTCCACCCAAACACAAAGGAATATACATATTTCTTAGCACCCCATGTAACTTTCTCTAAAATTGACCACATAATTGGTCATAAAAGAACAATACAAAGAATCAATGAATCAAAGAGTTGGTACTTTAAGAAAGTCAACACTATAGATAAGTCCTTATGCAGCCTGATCAAACAGCAGAGAGAGAGAGTATGCAAATCAACAAAATCAGAAATGAAAAGGGGGACATAAAAACAAACCCCCAGGATATCCACAGAATTATCACATCATACATTGAAAATCTATACTCCACAAAAATGGAAAACCAAAAAAAAAAAAAAAAAATGGACAGCTGTTTGGGCAGGTACCATTTACCAAAACTAGATCAAGATCAACTTAAATACCTAAACAGACCTATAACCCTAAAGAAAATTGAAGCTGTCATTAAAAGTCTCCCAAATAAAAAAAAAGTCTAGGTCCAGATGGTTTCATTGCGGAATTCTACCAGAAACTCAAAGAAGAATATTACCAATACTCCTCAAAGTTTTTCACACAGCAGAAACTGAAGGAATACTGCCAAACTCTTTTTATGAGGGTACAATTACCCTAATACCCAAGCCACTCAAAGACACAACAATGAAGGAGAATTATAGGCCAATTTCCCTCATAAATATTAATGCTAAAATTCTCAACAATATTCTGGCAAACCTTATACAACAACACATGAAATTTGTCATCCACCACCATCAAGTAGGCTTCATCCCAGAAATGTAGGAATGGTTAAACATATGAAAAACCATAAATGTCATCCATCATATAAACAAACTGAATGGAAAAAAAAATCATATGACCTTACCCTTAGATGCTGAAATAGCTTTTGACAAACTCCAACACTTCTTTAGGATAAAAGTCCTGGAGTAATCCAGAATACAGGGAAAATTCCTAAAAATAATAAAGCCTATATACAAGAAGCCAACAGCCAACATCAAACTTAATGGAGATAAACTCAAAGCAATCCCTAAAAAATTAGGAACTAGACAAAGATGTCCTCTCTGCCCTTATCTATTCAATATAGAGCTTGAAATTTTATCCAAAACAAAAAGTGAACAAAAGGAGATGAAAGAGATAAAATAGGAAAAGAAGAAATGAAACTATCTCTATTTGCAGATGATATGTTTGTATACATAAGTGACCCACAAAATTCTTCCAAGGAACTTCTACAGCTAATAAACACCTTCAGCAATGTAGCAGGATACAAGATTAACTCAAAGAAATCAGTAGCACTCCTCTACACTAAACATACAAGGGCTGATAAAGAAATAAGGGAAACATCACCCTTTATAATAGCTGCAAATAGCATTAAATACCTTGGAGTAACTATAACAAAAGAAGTAACTGATCTTGACAAAACTTTAAATCACTGAAGAAAGAAATTGAAGAGGATATCAGCAAATGGAAAGATCTCCCATGTTCCTGGATAGGTAAGATCAACATAGTAAAAATTACAATTCTACCAAAAGCAATCTACAGATTCAATGCCCTTGCTGTCAATGCTCAGTTTCATTTAGAATAACAGGAAAGCAAGGATTGTCAAAACAAGTTTGCTCAACAAAAGAACCTCAGGAAGCATCACCATCCCCAACTTCAAGTTATACCATGGAGCTACAATAATAAAAACAGACTGGTACTGGCATAAAAACAGACTTGTGGATCAATGGAATCAAATTGAAGGCATTAACATTAACTCAAAAACCTATGAACACCTGATATTTGATAAAGAAGTTTAAAATACTCAATGGAAAAAGATAGTATCTTTAACAAATGGTGTTGGCATAACTGGATGGTAGTGTGTAAAAAAAAATGTAAATAGATTCAAGCCTATCACCCTGCATAAAACCCAAATTGAAGTGGATCAAAGACCTCAACATCAACCCAGTCACACTTAACTTTATGGAAAAGAAAGTGGGAAATACCCTCTAATGCATTGGCACAGGTGACTTCTTCCTAAATATAACACCAGTAGCAGAGACAGGAAGAACAACAATCAATAAGTGGTACAACCTGAAGATGAGAAGCTTCTTGCAGTCAATAAAACAAAAAGACAGCCTACAGAATGACAAAAGATTTTCACCAACTCTGCAAGTGATAGAGGACTGATCTCTAAAATATAGAACTCAAGAAAACTAGAGCCCAAAACCTTGAATAACCCAATCAAAAAATGGGGTTCAGAACCAGAAAGGAAATTCTCAGCAGAAGAATTACAAATGGCTGAAAGGCACCTGAAATAGTGCTTGACATCTTTATCCATCAGAGAAACGCAAATCATAACAACTTTGAGATACCACCTTACACCTGTCAGAATGGCTAAGATAAACCTTGCTCAGCCACTCTGGAATGCAGTATGCAGGTTTCTCAGAAAACACAGAATCAATCTCCCCAAGGATGCAGCAGTACCACTTTTAGGCTATACCTAAAGATGCACATTCTCCCACCAAGAGCATTAGCTCAACTATGTTCATAGCAGCATTATTCATAATAGTGTAATAGCAAGAACCTGGATACAACCTAGATGCTCTTCAACTGAAGAATGGATTAACAATCTGTGGTACATCTATATAATGGAGTAAAAAAAAAAGTGATATTCTAAAACTTACTGGCAAGTGGATGAATATGGAGAATATCCTCCTGAGTGAGGTATCACAATAATAGAAAGAGAAGCAGGGTATATACTCACTCATCAATGGACTTTAAAAAACAAAGAAAAGAAAAAAAAGGAGATGTCATTGTATACAGGAACTCAAGTCTAGAACATAGCTAAATGACACAGTGCCTCACTTTTGTATCAATGGCCTCTGGCCAGGGTGTGGGTGAGGAAAGGCTTGATTTCTTTAAGGGTCTGGACACAGAGAATTTAATTATGCTCCAGTAAGTAAATGAGCAGCATGAATGGGCATTTTTGTAAGTGGGTGAGCATGATAGTGGGTATGAATCTGAGAGCTTTGATAACTGAGTTTGACAGGATGCATGATGTAAAATAATAAATATATAAATAAAAAAGAAAAATAAAAAATTGAACTTTAGAGTAATCATTGCTCTACCTCTCACTCATACAAGAGGATACACTGCCCCAGGATACTTACACTTGGTATACATATGACAGTTCATTTCTGCATGAGGAGGTCTGAACTTCAGGCTATGCCATAGTGTCAAACATTGAGACTATAAAGAAACAAGCACTCTGCTCACACACTACTAACCAGCAGGTTAAAATAATAGCCCTCACCTGGGCCTTCCAGTTGGCAAAGGGGCAGTCCCTAAATATTTACACAGACCCTAATGTACTTTTCATATTCTGTTTTCCTATGCTGCCATCTAGAACCTTAGCTGAACCTTTAATCATACCTTTTTCTTAGCAGATTAAAATTGTAGTCAGATAAAAATAGAGATAGATAGTAAAGTCTGATTCAGACCAAAAAACACCTTCTAAATGATTTGCAGTGTGTTTAAAAATATATATAAGCTTGGGAGGACAAAGAAAGAGATAAAATCCTTTACAAAGGAATAGAGTAATAATAACAATAAGTCACATAAAGATGAAATATACACAGAATATGGATACTGTATGTTACTATGTTTATTGAGGATTTTGACTGTAAAGGAAGTAGCAAGAGCTGCTTAAAAATATTTGATTAATCCAACCCATATATTTTGTAAATGTCTTGATCTTAATATTGAAGTCAAAACCTGTTACTTTGGAGAAGAGATTTTGTTTTTATTTCCATAGAAAATAAAATGCTGTGGATTTATTCCAGATTAAAGAAAATAAACTTTTATCAAGGATAACCCCTTTAAAAAAATCCTCAGATATTAAAAAGATGGCCTAGGTGATCCAACATTTCAAAGTACCTCTGTTGCATTTCATCTGAGCTATGCATCTAGAACAGCTTCCAAGAGACTGGCTTAGTTGACTCAGCTTTACAGAATACTTCATACAGAACTTGATCATATTCCTGTATTTCTTCAGAATCCGCTCAAGATTGTCAGTGCCCAGATTACCAGGAATTAGTCTATACAACTATGCCCTCATCCCTCAAAATTGGATTATAGATGTTGGTCTTTCTTTACAGTGTTGGTTACAAGTTGTTTAGATAATGATAAGAAAAAAAAGCTATACAAAAAAAGCTTCAAACTAAGGTTCTTTTAAAAAGAAAAAAAGATGGAAATGCTGTGGGATTATGCTCTTGTATATTCTAAATATTTGTTACTGTAAATAATGGTTTAATGAAATGCTGATTGTCCAGATGCTAGACAGGAAGTAGAGGCAGTGGTGACAACCAGACTAGGAGACCAGGTGGCTAACCAAGGATAGAATCATGAGTTAAAGAATAAGAGTTAATAAGTAACAAGCCTCAACTAAAGACCAAAGAGTTTATATTTAATATAAGTGTGTATGTTATTATTTGGAACTAAATGGCTATGGGGCCAGACAAGTGGGACAGAAATTTCTGAGTACATCTCTCCAGCTCAAGGACTACAAAACTTAAACACT
Organism: Sigmodon hispidus; assembly: GCA_004025045.1. Lineage (NCBI taxonomy): Eukaryota > Metazoa > Chordata > Mammalia > Rodentia > Cricetidae > Sigmodon > Sigmodon hispidus. The sequence goes on along the minus strand of PVIH01021821.1, from coordinate 7,211 downwards.
CAAACACCAAAATGTCTAATAAGCAAATAACTAAAACAGGGAAAACTGTTGGAGGTGTAAGGATTTCCAAAGCTTGCATTCACCTGAAATGTAACAGTGTCAATCATGCCCCTGGGTGTGGCGATGCAAACATCTTTTTAAAGAAAGGGCTCACACGAGTGCCCACCCCTTTCCCTTCTCCTCTCACTGCTCCCTTCTGCCCCTAACTCTGCTCCCTGCTGTAATAACCTCTAGTGTGGTACTCCCGGTGTTGAGATTCCATTCATGCGACACATGCAAAAAACTAACAGGAGGAATATAATATTAATGAACATGTGTTGGATAAACAAAAAATTATTACAAGAGATAAGAAGGTAAGGGCAGATTTCATAGTTTATCATTTTAAATGTTAACATGGGAGCTAAAAGATATTTTACTTCGTAGACTACTTGTCCTATAACATGAAGACATGAGTTCTATCCACAAATATATATTCTAAAGCACTGGGTGTGGTGGCTCACACTTGTAATCTCAGTGCTAGCACAGCAGAAGGATGTTCCTTGGAATCTATTGGTCATCTTCCCACATCTAAATGGAACAGTGTAGCCAGTGAGAGACTCTGTCTCATGCAAAAAGAAAGACAGACAGATGACAGCTAAAGGAGAACATACAAAATTGTACTCTCACTGCCAATTGCATGAACTTGCAGTTGCATGTGTACACATGTCACCTGCCACATACAAAGTGCATATACATCTTCACAGAAGTGAGCTCCTGGGCACATACAAAGTAGTAATAGGCTTCTGTTGTTCAATCTGGATAAATGTCATCTTGTGATGATTTGTCCATTGTAGACCTATCTTAACTTTGGGTTAATCATTTTGTTAAGGAAATAATCTAAGACAACTGAGATGAGTTCAAAGTCAATAAACTGAAAGTCTTTCATGGTAAAAATAACATTTTTCTGATTCTAGTTTTAATATATGACTATGTAAAAACAAAAACTCTATAAATACAAACAATAATCTATTCCTGTGCCTCCTACTTTGCTATATATCTCATTCCAAACAATATTCATAGGTAAGTTATTTGGTCTTTTACAACTTAAAGAAAACCTTAGAGTTAACATTATTTGGATCAACTCATTATGAATGGGCAGAGTCAATGTATTGTATTACATTTTTTTTATTTAAAGGTTTTGTTTTAACATACCCAGGGTTGTTCCTTTTTTCTTTCCTCTTCCATGTCATACCCCAGTTTCCACCTATCTTATCCCTCCATCCATTCCTCAGGCAGGGTAAGGACTCCCAAGGTGAGTCAATATATTCTAACATAGGCAGTTGAGATAGACTCTCCCCAGAGTATGAAGGCAGAGAAAGATTTCTCTTTAGGGAATGGGCTCCAAGACACCAGTTTGTGCAATAGAGATAAATTCTTGTCCCACTGCCAAAGGACTCTCAAACTACCCATGACATTTGACTGTCATCCACAGTCAGAGGACATAGTTCAGTCCCATGCAGGTTCCCCAGATTTTAGTTCAGAATCAATTCAGTCCCAATAGTTTGGATCAGCTGTTTCTGTGGGTTTCCTCATTATGATCTTGACCCCTTTGCTCATATAGTCTCTCCTCCTTCTCTTCTGTTGGACTAGTAGCTGACCCAGTTCTTAGCTGTGGATCTCTGTTTCTGCTTCCAATAGTTGCTGGGTGAAGGTGTTATAACGACAATTATGGTGATTATCAATTTCATTATAGGGGAAGAACAGTTTAGGAACCCTCTTCATTATTACTTGAAGTCTTATATAAGGTGATGCTTGTGGGTTCTTGGTCATTTCTGTAGAAACATGGTTCTCTCTAACCCCACAATGGCTTCCTCTATCAAAATTATCTATTTTGTTGTTCTCTCTTTCTGTCCCTTCCTAAATTCAACTATCTCATTTCCTCATGTTCTCTTTTTACATGTGCTTTGCCCCTCCTCTCTTGGTTTCAATTTATATAGAAGAACTTATCTATCATTTTATTCCTTATGGGGATATCTATTTAGCATCAGAGTCTTTCTATCTTCTATACTTCACATAAAGTTTTTATACAATTAATTTTTCTGAATTAATTTTTAAGATATATACAAAAAAGCTCATGATGTATAAAAGACCATATATGGAAAAACCATTTTAAATAAATTTTAAAAATAAATAGAATAAAAATGTTTTATTTTGTCACAGCAACATCAATATTGCTCAGAGGTCATACTCTGTCTGTTGTTAACTATCACATTTAGAGTATATTTCATATGGACAAAGTCAGTGAGGCAGCTAATTTGTTGGATTTTTGTGTTTTACTCTTACAATCCAAAAGTTACATAGGATTCCAATTTGAGGCAATGTACTGAGAAGTTTCAGTACTTTGCGGTTTTAAAGAAACATCTAAAATATCATACTTACTCTTTGTTAAAATCCACCAAAAAAAAATGTATTGGCCAAGTAAACTTGGAAAAAACTCCATTACAAGCTTTACCAATTACAAAATACCAATTCTTGGTATTTCTATTTAGACAGTCACATTTTTATTGAACAATTTCAAAAGCCTAAAATGAGATAAATAAATACCACTGTCCTAGTTTATTTAATGTTGCTATGAGAAAATATTGACCAAAAGCAGTTTTGGGAAAAAGATTATTTGACTTAGGGAATAAAGTCCATCCTAGAGGAAAGATCAGGAACTGAATCAGAAGTCATGATGGATTGCTGCTTATTGACTTGTTTCCTTAAATTGCTCAACCATTTTTTAAGCAACCTATGGCCATTTGCCCAGGAATGGCAAATACCATGGATTGATATTTCTAATATTGATCTCTAAGCTAATATCAATCAGGTAAATAATCTTTTTGCATGTCCAAAGACAAGTCTATCTAATAAAGGCTTAATTGGGACTCCTTCTTCTGACTGGTGTATGGCAAACTGAATATTACAAAAAGTTTAATTATAATTCAATCAATGTATTCTAATAATTCTAATAACTTAAAATCACATCTGAATGACTCTAAAGTACATTTTTAATAAAAACATTTTATGTAGGTTCTGAATTTTTTAAAAGTTATTTTTTTAGGATAGAATAGAAATAGTGTGGAACTATTTGAGGAGTATTGACATTATCTCTTCTTTAAAATTCTAGTAGAATTATGAACTGAAACCATTTGGCCATGGGCTTTTTTGGGTTGGGAGATTTTGAATGAGTTTTTCTATTTCCTTATGGGGTATAGTTATATTTAAATTGATTGTCTAATCTGGATTGAATTATTTTATGTGGTACCTATTTTAAACATAACTATTCCATTTTATGGAGTAGAGTTTTTGAACCATGACATGCTGAGTCCCCAGATTCTCTCATTTTTTTGTTGTTATGTCTCTCTTTTCATTTCTGATTTTGGTGTTCTCTCTCTTCCTTTTGGTTAGTTTGGATAACAGTTTGCCTATCATGTTGGTGCTTTCCGAAAACCAACTTTTTATTTCCTTGATTTTTTGTATTATTCTCTTTGTGTTTTATTCATTTTATTACCCAGTTTGATTATTTCTTGGCGTTCATTCCTTCTGAGTGAGTTTGCTTCTTTTGTCCTAGCGCTATCAGGTATGCTGTTAAGTCATTGATTTAAATTTTCTCTAAATTTTTTATGTAGGTATTAGTCCTACAAATTTTCCTTTTAGTAATATTTTCATAGTGTCCCATACATTTGGATATGTTGTATACTTATTTTTATTGAATTCTAGAAAGTCTTCAATTTCTTTATTTCTTAATTGACTGGAAAACATAAACAACATGGCTATTACATGGCAAACCTAAGTAAAGGTGATCTGCAGTTCTTATCATTCTAAAGAGTGAAGCTTACATTGTAAAATTAGGCAATCTATAAATGGGTGTACAGTCTCTGAATGATGACTTCAAGTAAGACAATCATATAAACAGTAGCCAGAGGTATATGTACCATGCAAAATGACAATAATATTCAAATATCATATACAAAATATCTTAACAGAGGTATACAAAACATCTTATGTATATATTATGACTAAAATAATTAATTATATGTTATGACTAATATAAATAGAGGTAGAAATTACATAATGGAAATGACAATAATATGCTTAATATACATCAATGTGCAAAATATTTTAAACAGAGGTAGAAGCATGTGTAAAATATGGTAATTACATATTCAATTTGTATCAATATACAAATTACCTTAGACATATAAAACAATTTCAGATTTAAATTTGTATCAATATACAAATTTTATTAATCAGACATATAAAGTGATCTCACATTTGTATCAATAACAAGCATCTATATGAGTACAAATTGTCTTTGGCTCGTATTTGGCTAATAATTGTTTATAGGTCGATATAATAATCTACCTATGTTTATCCTATCTATTCTCCCTTTTTTTCTTTAAAAGGGATCCCTAGGTCTATGCCATTGTTTTACCCTCAACCAAATTTAACTTATAACTATCCTATTGGAATAATTATCCATAACCCTTAGAGGACAAAACTTATCAAGTGAGGGGCATAATTTTTCATAAAGCTGCTTCTTGCTGACTTAAGAGTGGCAGGATCTTTTTTGGACCCTGTACAAGCTAAGGCATTGATTAGATCTTAAAGAAATAACTATAAACATCTATAACCATTCTCAGAGTACTGGGCAAGTCCATCTTGTTAAAGATGCGACATGAAGGATAATCATAAAGAGCTATCTTGCAACTGTCCTGAATAGTCTATATTTCCCACACCAGGTGGCTTTTCTGATATGAGACAGAATCTCTCATGTTTTTTTTTTCTTTTTTTAACCAATATGCTTGGGTTTAGAGAGGTGTAGCAGCCTGTGCTACTTGGGTCGATGACTCGGGTTTGGGCCTGCAGATTGAAAAAACACAGACAGACACTCTGGTCATTGTTCAAAGAAAATGCCACTTTATTGAATTCTCATCTCATCTTAAATAAGCTACCTAGGGTGGGAAGCACAGTGGAGGTTCTCCAGGTGGCTAACAAAATATTGACTTTGGTTAAAAAGCCCAGATTCTTGTACCAACCCCTACAGGCAAGAAGGCCAAAATATACTGGATAATGGGAGACACAGGATATGCAGCTAACTATTCACAGACTACATTCTTCAAGGCTCAGAGTGCTGGTGAAGGTCAGAGCAGGGGCCTACATGTCCCTCTTCCAATAATAAAATGATTGGGTCTGTCTTAGGTGGTGTGGATGTCAGACAATGCTTACTCATCATGGAAGGGTACCCAGGTCACAAACACACATCCTATCTTAGGTTGAGGCTATCCCCTAAAGTCTTACCTGTCATTGGCTCACTAGTCACTATTGGTCATGTTCAGCCAAATCTAAACATTATACTTCCCTTCAGCCAGAAAAAGCAATACTTGTTACTGATCTGAGCCTGGGTTTTATACTAGCGCTTAAATATAGCATTAATATAATGCTTCCTGTGCAAGGAAGCATCCCCAAAGAAAGGGTGCCAGCCCAGTCCTTAAAATCTGTCTGTAAACTGAAGGTCTTTTAGTCATAAGCCAATCCACAGTTAAAAATTTAAAATAAAAAGAATAAGGAACAAATGGTCTTTGGGCATGGCAGCATACTCCCCCTTTCTTTGTTTTAAAAAGACAAGCTTTAAGAGTGCATGAGCGTGTTCCACAATGGCCTGGCCCTGAAGATATAAGGGATCCCAGTCTTATGGAAAGTGGCAAAATCAGCACAAAATTTGGCAAAACTTTCATCTCTTTTGGGACCCACATGTAAGCAAATCCCTGGACCCAGTATGTGCTAAGTATCCAGGGTCCATGCCACTCAGGAACCTGCTAGGTATCCTGGTGCCTTGCTAAGAACCCTGGCTGCCCAGGCCCCTCCTGAGCCTGTGCAGGTTAAAGAGAAGGCTCTCAAGGATCAAAGGCTTCATCTATTCTGAATTGGTGGTTTGTAGCAACTGTAGCTACATTTATATAAGATGCAACAACTTCATGAGGTGTACTGCCAAATGTCTGCAAGTCTAGCCCAAATCCTTTTTGAGTTACATTTAATACAGCCAAGAAATAAGACAGAGCAATTTTAGTGGGGAGGGGGCATGAACATGCACTCAAAGAATAGGTCCTGTCTGCCAAAGAACTCCAGCAGAGCCACACTTCAAAGGAAAAATAACCAGCATCAAATGCTGAGCAAAATCTACATTAAAAGGCATGAGCTGCTGATCCTGATCTTGCCCTGCCCACTGCCTTTGGCAGAGAGAGCCAGACTCTGCCATGAAGCAGCTGCTCTGTGGCTCCTGCTTTGCAGAGCCCACCCCCCCCACTTCCAACATCTGCCTTATGCAGCCAGCATCAGCCAGTGGGGTTGGCAACCCATGCATGTATGCATGGCTCTGAAATTCCGGAGGCTCTGACCCCTACGAAAAAATTTCCTAGCCTTCTCCTTTGACAGGAACTTGCTAAACCACGTGTTTTTCTGCCACTGGCTGGGCCAAACCCATTCCCAGGAATAAAACCCTGATCAGCCAGCATTCTCTGAACTACCTCAGTAGTCAAAACCACAAACACTGCTGAATGTCAGCCTTGGTGAACACTGCAAGCTACATTCCAGGAAAGCAGCTGCCCCCACACCCTGTAAGGTAGAGGCATTAGCAGCAGCCAAACAAGCCAATGCTCTATAAAATTACTTCCTACTCAAAGTCACTTATACACTAGGCAGACTCCTCATCCAAAAATCTCCTCAAAGGTTTGCAATAACTTCACTAGCCTTCCTTTCACATTCACAATGGTGCTCAAAAGTACACTTTTTACTAAGCACCTAACATGCAATTCTAGCTCCCTGAGGAAACAACCAAAACTTTTTTTCTTCCAAAAATTACCTTTAAAAAATTCCTGCACAGTCTGTGTCTTAATAACGGTGCCTTGTTTCTTTTGAAAAATACAACTAGCCGCTTGCTTAAAACCTGTACTAAATTACTGGTATCCATACTTCAAAACTTCAATCCACCCTCAATTTATATCTTACCAGCTGTCCAGCTTTCTGAGGGTGACCTCTCAGCAAGTGTCTGGCATTACTGATCTCACTGGGCTTCCAGTCAGGCACTGGGCTGGAGGTTACTTCAATTCAACCTCAAATGTCTCCAAGGATGATCCATGAAGTTCTTCTAGAATATCTGATCTCACAGGGGGTTTCCAACTGTAGAGGCA
>PVIH01021820.1:0-28750 GCA_004025045.1 Sigmodon hispidus | reverse complement strand
AGTGAGTGAGCAAAGAGTGAGTGAGCAAAGAGTGGGTGAGTGAGCAAAGAGTGAGTGAGTGAGCAAAGAGTGAGTGAGTGAGCAAAGAGTGAGTGAGCAAAGAGTGAGTGAGCAAAGAGTGGGTGAGTGAGCAAAGAGTGAGTGAGTGAGCAAAGAGTGAGTGAGTGAGCAAAGAGTGAGTGAGCAAAGAGTGAGTGAGCAAAGAGTGGGTGAGTTAACTATGAGAAAGTAAAGATAAGCACTATAGGAAGATGACAGCCTAGTGTGAACAAAAGAAATGTGAACATCCCAAGAACCTGGCTGCTGATTTGGTAGAGTGCATGATGGGAATTCTGTAGACATACAGAAATGGGGAAATGTTTACATTTCTAATTTTTGCTGTTATGACTTATTAACTCATATGACTCAAGCATAATCCAGTGGCTTTACAGGTATCTTACAAGGTATAAGACCAGGGCTTCACATATTCAAGGGAAAAAAATTCCTGTATCCTGTACCCATCTCCCATGAGTAGATAGAGTGTACCATACACATATGTCTTTGACCCTTTTCAAAAAAGCACTAGTATCTGAAAAACATTTTTAAATTTTATTTAAAAGTACATATATACATATGTATATGCCAATCACTGTTTCCCCTTCCCCCCTTCTCAGTTCTCCTCCAGCTTCTCCCACCCCACTCCCATCCACTCCTCAGAGAAGGTAAGAACTCCCAGGGTGAGCCAATGAGACCTGGCATATCCAGTTGAGGTAGGACCAATCCTCATCCCACTCCCACAACCCATCAAGGCTGAGCAAGGTATTTCTCTATAGGGAACCAACTCCAAATTCTGGTCCCACTGCCGGGGCCCCACAAACTGCCCACTCCATTTAACTGTCATCCATATTCAGAGGGCCTCGCTGAGTTTCATGCAGGTTCCCTTGCTGTCAGTTCAGAGACAGTGAGCTTGGGTCAGCTGTCTCGGTGATCTTAATCCCTTTACTCACATAGTCTTTCTTCCCTCTCTTCGATTAGACTGGGAGCTAGCTCAACCCAGTACTTAGCTGTGGATCTCTGCATCTGCTTCCATCAGTTGCAGATGAAGGTTCTATAATGACAATTATGGTGGTCATCAGTTTGATTACAGGAGAAGGCCAGTTTAGGCACTCTCTCCACTATTGCTTGGGGTCTTAGCTGGAGTCATATTGCTTGGAGTCTTAGCTTGTGAGATCTTGGGTGTTTCCCTAGCACCAGGTTTCTTTCTAACCCACAATGGCTTCCTCTATCAAGGTATCTATTTCTTTGTTCTCCTTCTCTGTCCCTCCCCCAACTCAATCATCCCATTCCTTCATGTTCTCTTCCTCCCTCCCCCCTTTTCCCCTCCCTCGATACAGTGCCAGTTTCCTCAGGAGATCTCTATTTCCCCTTCCCAGGGCGATCCACGGATGTTTGTCTTAGGTTCCTCCTTGTTACCTAGCTACTCAGGGGTTGTGGATTATAGCCTGGTTATCCCTTGCTTTATGTCTAAAATCCACTTATGAGTGAATACATATCTAGTTCCATCCATTTGCCTGATAATTTCAGGATGTCATTTTTTTTCTTTTAAAACTGAGTAATACACCATTGTGTAAATATACCACGTTTTTTTATCCATTCTTTGGTTGAGGGGCACCTAGGTTTTTTCCAGGTTCTGGCTATTACAAATAATGCTGCTTCTGAAAAACTTTTGACAACTGCAAATCCATAGCAAATTATCCATAATTAATAGTAAAACATGCAAAATTTCCATTTCTCATCCTATAATCTTTATGGCTTCAATTACAATGCCGTCAGTTGTTTGGATTATAGATAGCTTGACAAATATCTTCTTTTGGGTTAGGGTTAGGGTTAGGGTTAGTTTTAAATGTATATTAATTGAAAGTTATAGTAGAATAAGAATTTAGAAGGTCTTTTCATTAATTTTTACAAATTAGCTGTGGATCTCTGAATTAGAAAGCTAGAAAAACAATTGACAAAATTTTGACTTCAAATAAGGATCTAACCCGTTTTTATTGTTCACCATCCTGGGTACTATGCTGTATGTGCAAGTCATCATTTTACAAAGAGACCTCTGTTCACACTTTTTCTCATCTTGTCAAGGCTTCACTGATGTTTTCAACTTGTCAAATAAATTTATTATTACTATCTCAAAATATTTTTTAAAACAATAAAAGATGAAAAATTTAATATTTGACATTAGACCAATATGTTATAATTTTCTTGTTTTAGGGAATCATGGCTGCGTTAAAGTCATAAGCAGTTGAAAGGAAGCTGTTGACTTTCATGCAAACATGACAGCTACTGTGGTGGGACTGTTTGGGACTGTTCTCTGTAAATAAAGGAGCTGTTTTGGCCTATGTAGAGCACCATAGAAGTGGGTGCAGGAATCAGAGGAGAGACAGGTAGAAGGAGGGCAGAGGCAGTCAGTCTCCCCCCATTACCTGGAAGAACCATGGGCGGACCACATGGCAAGTAGATTACTAAAAATGAGTTGAATTAAAATGAAAGAGCTAGCTAGTAATGTGCCTGACACATAGACCAAACAAGATAAAATTAATATAAGCGTCTGAATCATTTCTTAGGGGGATAAAAGCCATCGTAGACAAGGTCCAAATTTCTGGCTCAAACGGGTCGGGAAATCTCTCAACAACACATTACTAAAGTTAATTTTTTCAGTGAAGTTTTTATCTTTCATAAAATCTGTGCCATTTAAAAAATATCTCTAGTCTGATTTCTGTGTGGAGAGTCACTAAAATAAATAAATAAATAAGTAAATAAATAAATAAATAAAACTTTTAAAATCCAAGTTACATGCCACAATCCTTCATCAGAAAAGACAAGGTAATTTTTCTTCCTAAATAGGAATGGAAGGAACATCATCATTTTCCTCAGATATCAGCTTATTTATATTTTGTAGGCTTTAACACTTCTCCAAAAGTACTGGGACAGTGGTAATTTTAGGAGCACATTTCCTTTGGTTTTTGTTTGGTTTGGGTTTTTTTTTTTTTCTTTCAAAATTTGCTATGTAAAAAAAATGAGAATATACCAAACAGAAAGATTATGGAACATAATAAAGAGTATAGATGTATAATAGAAGTCCAGCTTCACTTCAGTGCTTTATAAATTTATTGGGTTTTGTTAATGAGCTCAGTTTTTATGAACCTAACCGATTTTGTGAAAGATGCAACAATGAGCCCTGTCAGCCTGTAGCCTGTGATTGTTCCCGCCTTACCTTTTTGTCCCTTCTGATCTTAAAGACACATGCACTTTCTATGAACAGACAGATGGGATTCAGAATGAACTTTATCTTTTCCGCTCACATTACGCATGCAGGATGGATGTGTGCTGCTGGCTGAGTGCTTATGATTCAGCTTTCGCTCTTGTCACTGTCTCCACTTGTCTGCAAGGGTATTTGAGGTCAGACCAATCTCGCACATACCTCCTGTCATGAGGAGTCAGAAATATGTGGCAAATCTTCTAAACTCTCTGTCCTGAAACACATCAGGAACAAAAAATCAGCTAGAATGCAGCTTTCACCCATTCTCAATTTCATTTCACAGGTTTTTCATTCCTTGGCTAAAGCTGATACTTTCACATAAGATACTAAAATCATTACTTTTACTGAGTCAATTACTGAATTGAGTATATGTCTGTTTTAGAAGATGCCTGAAACTCCGCAATTTGTTCGCAATGCAAATGCATAAATACCTCTATGCCTAAATGATAGCACCATCAGATAAATGCATGAATATTATAGTGCAGACTTTTGTAGCCTGTGCTAGTCTATGAAAAAGAATCATTAACAACAAAAAGTTATCCTGTCTCTAAGTTTGGAATATTAAAAGTTGATTAAATACAGTTTCAGAAAAAAAAATTGCATTATAGATTTCCTCTTCTTATGGCATTTCCCCAGAGGAGAAATTATGTCTCTCATCATGACTTAAACTCTTGAATACATGCACACGTAAGCTCTGCATGAAGGATGAGACCCTCACGCTCATGTTACTGAGGCTGCTGAAGGTTTTCAGAGGGAACAGAGTTCTAGGAGCAGGGCATCGTTTTTTTTATAATGTGCATAATGTAGGTGTCTAGTTGGCTGAGCTGCTGGCTTCCATCCCCCTTTAAAGACAGAGTAAGGCTCTGCACCATGCAGAAAGGTCAAGTTATGCTAATGAGAGTCATTTAGTCAGCAGCTTGACACTTATTGGACTTGGTTATCAAATAGCAGTACAGGCAGTTCACTCCTGTGCAAGGTGTGGGCTTTAAATCTATAAGCTATGCAGGAATCCCCCCCCCAAACCACTGTACCACTGAGCTACGTTCAGTCCAGAACTATGCTAAGCCAAAGAAGTGTGAGACAGCCCAGGGACAGGGAAAAGATGCTCTGCATATGAATTGTGGATTGGGACAAAGAAATAGGACATGTATCTAACCTATGAAGATCTTGCTACTTTTCAAAGAAAGCATTCTTCCTTTGAAAAATCTTGGGCTACTGTATACAATATATTATATTATTGTATATATTCTAATATTAATATAATATATTATATATAAAATATTATAATATGCTATATTATTATAGTATATTATATATTATAATATATAAGTATATAACTGTATATAAAGTTGTTATATAATTTTTGACATCTAAATGGTAAATGCTAAACTGGGCATGGTGGTTCATATCTGTAATTCCCGTACTTAAGTGACAAAGGCTGCCCCACCTCTGTGAGTTCAAAGCCAGTCTGGTCTATACACTAAGACCCTATCTCAAAGGAAAACAGCCACGACATATATAGAGTGATAGAGATATATAAATGCGTTAGCACTGTATAGGGTATTCTAGTGTGAACACACAGAAACACAAAAGGGAATGTGAGTTTTGTGATGGTGGTGAGAATGAGACATGGAGGCTTTATTTTAGACAGAGTAAAAGTACAGTTGCAAAATAGCAACAGTACTATAGGTGCCATAGAAGTTTCTTAGTATTTTTTCTATCTCATTGGTTTCCCTAGCCTTTAGTAAAAGATACTTTGTGGAATGATGATTCCAATGACAAATTGGTAAAAAGAAAAGTTGTCTCTGTGAGATTTTGACACAGTAAATCCCCCTTCTGCAGATTCACAATTCATGTGATGAAAATAAAATTTGTGTAATATTTACACAGCTTTGGAAACTGTTTAAAGTCATTTCATTTACTTGACCTTAAAGACTTCCTATTTTTAACCTTGCTAATTTCCTGAAACAATACCATTCTATACACACACTTTTTCAGTTATCTGCTTATTCTTTTTTTGTAGCCATATCAAGCCTTAATAACTGATCAAGTCCTCACTCAGCCGTTACTTTTTCTTCTTAAAATACTACAGATTTTCCTCACATTATTTTTCTTGTTTGATGTAAGAATTGTTTCTAAACATGACTTATATTTTTACATTAGAATTATTTAATGCTCCAAATTTATGAAGATAGAGTGACATATTCATCTGAATAAATCTCTCTGGAACAGCCCAGACCTTCATCTGTTCTATTCCTTGTTTAGAAGAAAACCTCATTCTGCCATTATTAAAAGTTTTCTTCACATAAGATTCTTGGGTTTTTTTTTTTTTTTTTCATCATTGGTGTTACTTACAGAGCAAGCTTAAGCTTAAAGAGAGTATTCAGATGAAAAAATCTTACTGACTTTTCCCCACATTTGTTTCTGTATCAGCCTATGATCTATTTTCATCAAAAAAATCTTCTAGATGGATTCCTTTGGTTTTCCAAGTTAATTTGCATGATAAAAGAGTCATGATAATGTTCCTTCTCTTACTATGTTTTGTTATTGCTAAGTTCTGTGTGCTTTGTCTCTTGTGTTGCTTTAAAGTACGAATGTCATTGGGCACTGAGGTTTCCTTTAAATGATGCAGAGGGTGATGGCAGTTTGCTACCATCAAATAAAATGCTGGTAAATGGTTTGAGGTGGGCACTAATTATCTCAAGGATTATCCTTTGGGTTCTTGCTCACACCTATGCATTATATAAAAATGGCTTTGATTTTATCACGGGTTTTTATGCTTTTGTTCATCACCATATCAATCTTTTGAAAATAATCATGCCAGTTAGTCATCTAAAGACTAAAATGTCTTTATATTCTCCATTAATTCAAGTTCATCATGGTCAGTTACTCTTTGTATTTTTTTTGTTTTTGCTTCAAGACAGAGTTTTGTCTGGGTGTCCTGAAACTTTCCCTGTAGACCAGGCTGGCCTTGAACTCAGAGCTCTTTCTGCCATCTCCCTATGTATTCTTCAGCATTGTTTTGCAGAGATGTCTGAATTGGGACCAGCATTTGGCTCTAGAGAGTAAAGACAGAGTAAAAGATCTTTTCAAGGGGGATTTTAGTTAGAATATTGCACATTCTTTTAATGTTCCCAAACTATTGCTTATACTATATAATGTAAGAAATGGGAACTCCTAAGAGATCATAGCAAAGTATTACATAAGATATATATTCTAGAAGTCCTTGTTTAAATTTGTTAGTTAAAGGATTTTATGAATATTACTCTGTATAGAGTTTCTTTACAATTTTTATGTTTATAATTTATTCTTGCATATCAATCTTGAGAAAATTTAGCTCTCTACTGAAATGAATCCATCTATTTTCTTGCAATGGACCAGATGAGTAATGTTGAGAAGGAGATTAGAGTTGAGGGGATCTTGAGAGTCAAGTTGAATAATTTAGTTTTTCCTGGGCTTCTTACAGTTTAGTGGAATTTGAGAGCAAAGGGGAGAGAATGGGGGTAGAGGTTTCTGCCATCAGTGAGGACCCTGTGCTTACCATAGTGGGTGAGGTCAGGGATAGCCTCAGGTACACGCCATCGTTTCCATCTTGTTAGTGTTGTATAAGGCGAGTTAGCTTCCACAGCTTTCTAGGGATTTCTGGGTTCTTCCTCCTTACTGAAGGAGTGATGGTAATCCAAAGGCTCCCACCTGGCATTGCCTGGACTCTGGACATTTAGACTCAGGTCTCCATGCTTGTACAGCAAGGATTTTCCCTGACTGAGTCTTCTTTCTCCCCAGACTTGGTGTGTGAATAGTTTGAGGCATGCCCCCATGGCAGATGATCAATCTACCCGACTCACATCATGTATAAGATATAATCTTTAAATCAAGTGATGTGGGTTTTAATCTTCATGCAGCCACTTACTATGTTGGCTCACATTCTTGTACCTTTTTTTTTTTAATCTGTAAAACAGGATGTGGTAAAAATGCACTAAATGGTGTGTGAAGATGTCAAAGTGTGCCTAATGCAGTTATCACAAAGAACACTCTGCCTGTTTGTTTCTCCAAATACTGTGCAAACATGAAGAAAATTATGCTTATTAAAAATCACCTATAATCCAGTCAGTGGTGATGCACACCTTTAATCCCAGCACTCAAGAGGCAGAGGCAGGCAGATCTCTGAGTTTGAGGCCGGCCTCGTCTACAGAGTAAGTTCCAGGATAGCCAGGCTACACAGAGAAACCCTGTCTCAAACAAACAAACAAACAAAAATTATCTGTAATGTCAAAGTATTTTAAAATAAATATTAGTTTTCTTCAGATATTTTGGTGTTTCTGAACTGCTTGTGCAATAATATATAAATTCAAAAATAATCTCTACAACATAGATTTGAACTCACATATTAAAATCACAGAGCTTATTAGCAAGTTGCCAAAGAAATTAATCAGACTTTAAACATTTGATTTTGAAGAGACTCATACTAAAATCTAGAGATTCTCTTGCCAGAGGCATTAATCCTATTTGTTTGAAGTCAGGGCCAACAGTACAAATTTGGGGGAGGGTTGATGAACTGAGTTCCAAAGGACCATGTCACTAACAGTTTGCTTTCTGACTGGAGATAATAACATGCACCTACTTAGGGAGGGGTCACAGAAGGTGCCGACTGTGTAGAAATAGAAGAACCGTCACTGTCACATTCAGCTGCCTCATACTCTACATTTTCATGTCAACCCCGGACACAGTAGGAGGGACTCAGGCCCTCCACTTTCCAACAGCTTATGTGCTCATGCAGACGCAGACACACATTCCTAGATGATGAGGATGTCTTATTAACCATTCACTCACTTTGAAAACTGCTTTTTATTAAGGCAAGATAACAAAAACTTAACAAAAATAAGCCAGGTGCTATTATGGTACCTCATTTTACACAACTCCTAGAAAAAACATGCAAATATCTCATATGTGCTCCCATATATTTCATGGGAAGCTCTAGGTTACCTCTTCTATTCTTCTCATCATGTTGATAAATACATAAATGTACCTGAGAATCGCTTCTCTGGCTTTTATTTTAAAAATAGAACCAAATCTTGGGAGATGTCAGTTTTGAAAATAAGGTATATTTCATTAACGCATGTTTTAGAGCCTCTCCTAAAATTTAGCAGTATGTTGTTATCTCTCCTGAAGTCTCGGATCCGTGTGTTTAGGTGGCCGTTGGGACTGGCAGAGTAGTTTGCTGCAAAACCACTTTTAAGACAGTTGTCCTCAGAACACTTATTTAAAATGCCCTTGTTTTTGGAAGCAGCGTTATAAAGTAATTTCCTGGTTAGGACAAAAAAGAGTATCTTGACTGACTTAAGGAGAACCGTCTAAAGCATCTAAAGAGTTTTCAAACAGCTGGGTGCTCAACCCTTCAGATCTGAAGCAGGCTGCTGTGTTGTGAGCTCCAGGTTCAGGCTTGCGGCACCTGGCCTGCAACTACCGCTCACAGCCACTAGAGGTCAGAATCCTATATCATCCTGAATAGACAATAAAGAACAACAGTACTTTTTTCACCATATACTGTAATCTTGATAAAAATAGAAAAAAAGGGGGGAGTAAGACCATTGGTGTAAGGAGAGAGCTATTGGAACTCAGGAGAAATAAAAAAATTAACAGCTGAAACCATTTTGCAAAGATGGAAAGAAAACAAAAATCCCACTAAGCAATTTGCTGGTCAAAATTGTGTTGTTATATTGGTTCAAGAAGACAAAGCTGTGCTTAAACAATTCCAGCAGTATCGTTAGCGGTGGTGGCAACGACAGCAGGGAAGAACTGGTGCTGAATACACATTACATGTTATTAAAGCCTCATTTTAGAGATAAAGGGATTGAGCCTAGAAAGCTTCCTAACAAGGTTAGAGCCTGGAAAATGTTTACACTTTCTGTAGTCACAATCTCACGTTTGGTGGGTTTCCTGCCTCAAACCGAGGATTATCGAAAGAGCTGTTAACATGAAGATCATCATAAACAGCAGCAGCATTTGGAAGCAAACTGCCTAATATTAGAATTATAAAACAAAATAGTGAGTAATATACAGTCTTTATTATTAGAATTATATAAAAAGAATTTTTGATGAAAATAAAAAAGGAATCAAGAAAATATATTTGTACCATATGTAAACTATGTACTTATATGGGCAAAGAAAGCAATCCAAGGAAAGAACAGCACACTGGTTAGGATTATGTGGCTCATATACAAAGAAAGGTCCCAGAGAGCACCTTAAAAAATTGGTAAAAATACAATGTGAAGTACATGTACTCCTGGGACTTCAGAGTGCAGACAAACTCAACTGGGTTCCCTAGCAAACACCCACCTGCTGTCAGACTGACAACTCCTCCAGCCCTTCTGACTGGCCATAGCCATGCAGGTCATCTGTGCCCCTCAACATGCCACAGACTCATCAATAATAGTCGCTATTCTTCTTAAGGGTAAAAGCAAGACATCCAATATGTACAGTTTAAAAAAATACATTGCTAAGTTATGTCGAGTCTAGTTTCTGGAAATAAGGTGCCACTTAAAATCTTGTGACACTTCCAACAGAATGGTAACCTAAAAGGAAACAGAAAGGAAAATTTATGTGAATATGAACTTTGCTTAGCATCAAGGCCAACTGTACCATCAACAGATCACAGAATCTCTTTGGCTCCCAACAGGCCCCATTATATCTCTAGGAACAAAAAAACCCAGAACACAGGAAGGAAATGGGAAGCATCTCTTGGAACTATTCTTACAGACTTCGGGTTTTCACAAACCATGATAGGTCAGTTTTCTGTCTGAATTCCTTTCTCTATCCACTTGCTCTTTGTGATTTCTAAACCTCTCATTGTGATCTGGAGAAATATACAGATTCTTGGTCTAGACTACAGGATAACCAAATAGATGCAGTGCCCAAAATCTATCTCTGCAGTTAGTTATTAAATTATGGCAGCGTCTCCTTCAGAGAGTGAAGCTGATAGAGTAGAAAACTATGTCCAATCTTTAAAGTCCCTCCTCAGGGCCTGTTATACATTGGCATGCCCTTCCCCAGCCAGGCTGTTCCTTCTCCTGGAGAGAAGGAACCAGTTAATCTTCAAGGCATCCAGCTGCTGGACAAACCTCACAGCTGCCTTGCTTCATACCTCCCCCGTCTCTAGCCACCCTGAAAGCATGCAAGTTAAAAAGCAGTTTAAATTAGCACTCTTTAAAATGTTCTCTCTTTACCATGTGATGGCAGAGAATAAAATATAGAAACTCATTCCTAGCAGTATGAACAAAGTGAAGCAGAAAAATATAGGAATAGGCATTCCCACATGGCTGAGTGAGGTAGACAGGTGGTTTTGTCCACAACAGATCCTGAGTCTAGTAAACCCTAGACAAACAGTGATAGAGTTCATTAGGAAGAACATGACCCACTTACTCCAAGAGTCTCTGACACGTGAGAGCAACACACCACTACAGACAGCATAAAACAGCAGCTTCTGACACAAAGAGAGTACCATCAGGAGGTCCTCAGTGAGTCCAGAGCATCAGCTGTGTGCAGAGCACTTAGTACACATCTGTAAAGAAAGCACTCAGGATGTCTGTTTGTTTGGAGCTCACATTCCTTCAGGAACTCTGACAGTGCAAGGAGAATTCAAAGCATTTTTTATTTACACATCAACGTAATTCTATACAACAGAAATTCTGGAAATCACAGCAAATCACTCCCACGTTCTCCACCACTTATTTGACCTCTCTGTGTGGATGTGTATGTATAAGCACATAAAATTATCATTCTATAGGTTCTATTAGTCATCAATAATTCACTTACCTTTTTGTTTAGATGGAAATAAGAAAAATACAGTGTTCACCCAGCCTTGATGAGGCCATAGGCTTTAGTTACTGTATAAAATGTGAAAAAACATTCCTCCGAGGATGGAGACACTATTCACTGTGCTTCCTAAAAATCAATTCTCATCTCTGGAGCCCATAATTTAGAGTACTTTTCACCTTCCTGTGATCACATCACACACCACAAGTGATACCTTGCCACTTCCAAAGTACACTCTCCCCTGCACATGGGAGAACATGCTCCTCTTTTTCCATGTGTAACTATTGTATAACATATTTCCATGTGTAACTTCACTAACAAGGACCTCACAACCAATAGTATAATACTCATGTCTCAGCGAGCTTGTCTAACAGATGTGTTCTCTACAAATGATATCACAGCTGCCTCCTTGTGCTTGGGGATAGAGTCCATACTGCTGGGTCATGCTTGGAACCACTGTGATCAGCAAATATCAAACAAGAACAAATGCAGCAAGAGGTGACTGACGTAGTGACATGAGGTTGGCATATCCAGGACACTGGCTTACAGTGTGAGAGCTGAGAATGTGTCTGTCTTGTAACTCCACTTCTCAGAAATGGCTGCCCAACTGCCATGTTGACCTTGAGTAAACTGGTAATCCTTAGAGAGGAGGTGGCTTTACAGAAAGGTGGCAAACAGTGAGGATGGAATTCATTTGACAGTGGAGATATTCTTTCATGTTTCCAAAGGAAGTGTCCTTTGGTCACATCATGCTGAGCATCCCATTGTGTTCCCTTAGGGCAGAGAGTGGGAAAGTGCAGAGTTAACGCCATAGGCTCTAGGAGTCAGTTGAAAAGGACTAACTCATTTATTTAGCAATGGAGAGAGCCTTATATACCCTCCTCCCAGCACTCAGGTTGTGTCACAATCTGATGATAATGCATGCTGTTCCTCATTGGCTGGGCACCATCTGGAGATCTGATGGCATCTATTGCTAGGCAAATTACCAACAGTCAGGAACTCTGATCAGTGCCTGTTGCTATGCCCTCAGGCAGACTCCAGGTTGGCTCATAAGGAGATAACGTCACGTGAACGCTTTGCCAACTGATTTGAGTGAATTTCCTTGGCCCTATGTGCCTGTCCTACTATCTATATCTCTAAGTGTTAGTTTAAAGGGAAATGCTCATGCAGTGGGAATTCAGGAGCTAAATCAACTTGATGTAAAATGTGTTATGGAATAATTTCTTTGTACACTCTAAAGATGTGTCTTTTCCAAGGCTCCTTCTAATTGGTTTAATAAAAGAGCTGACTGGTCAGTAGCTAAGCAGAAGGTATAGGCAGGACAGCCAGACACACAGGACACTGGGAAGAAGGGTGGAGTCTCAGGAAGTCTTAAGAGAGACATAGAGAGAAGCAAGATGAACATGTCCAGTCAAAAGAAGGTATAGAAACATTGCAAAGGGTAGATAGGAAATATGGGTTAAATGTAAGAGTTAGTTAGTAACCAGTGCCAGCTATCTGCTGAGCATTTATAATTAATATTAAGTCTCTGTTTTGGTTATATGGGAACTGGTAGGCAGGAAAGAAAAGTCCATCTATAGAAATGTGAAGGAAAACATTCACAATTAACTCCAAACCACTACAAAGCATCTGACTTCCTGGGTCACCAGCTTGTTCACATCATATCTGAGGGGCAATGATTTGGTGTCACTCCCTGAGAAATAATGGAAAATGATTCTCACCAACCGCCTTCTCTAGCACCCTGATGTGTGATTAACTTCACTTGAAAAGCAATTGAAGGGAGAGGCTCAGAGGCCCACCTTTCAGATCAGATGGGCTCAAATTCTCTGGCTTTCTGTGAATGCTGTTTAGCCTTGAACGTCTCTGTTAGCCACCTTAAATGGACGGAGTATTCTGTAGGCTCCAGTTAAGGAGATCCAATGATCAGTAAGATACTAGCCATTTGTTACCGTGTTTATTGTTTTGTTCTTAAAACTTTTAGATGGAGTCAATGTCTTTATTTTCTAGCCTCCAAACTAAATTATGTCCCCTAAAGACTAAGAAGATGTCCCTGAATGTGTATCTCTAGATGAAAAACAGATCTCAATGTTCTCTTCCTGTGGAGCATCTGTGAAGAATAGGAATGTGCACCACAATTCTTCTACTTAGCCTAAAGTCCTCAGCATTCCAGGAGGAAATCTTACAATGTTTCTATTTCTGACCTCCTCAGACTCTTCTCATTCAAAGTGGCAGCTGCTTTTACTCTGAACTAACAGACTTTGTCACTTCCATGTGAAGAGAAAGTTAAATGAAAGACTTGGTTATGAACACACTATAGGGCAAAACTTCCTCAAAACTCAGTTCTCCTTTTCTCATCTCAGATCTACTTCCCTAGAATTCCTCCTGAGACGGGAGTCCATAGGGAACAAGTCAGTGACTGGGAACTCTGCTGGGCTTGTCTGTGCACACCTTTGTTCTAATAATACACTCAGCAGCCTAGCTCCTGCACATGCACATACTATGCACACACATGCACTTCTGAACAATGTATCTAGCAACCAGATAGCAACCCAGGACCCCTACCCACATCAAGTTACAGGCACACCCCTTTCTGAACATGGGATAAGTTTATTTTTCTTTTAATGACCCCTAAGCTTGGACAGAGCCTATTCAAATGTATTCTCAATATATCCTGAAGGTCAGGGGCAGAGCTAGTTAGGGCTTATGAACCTGGGCTGGCTTAAGATGTGTTATACCTTTTGTAATGCAAAACTGTGTTCTCAAGCAAACTTTCAGGAATCCTCTCCTATCTACCATCTTATGTCTATTCATAATTGAAAATGCATATGATTAAAGTCAGATTATGGTGGGAAGAGACATACATGGTAGGAAAATAATTATATGATGCAATCTACCAATCAAAGCAGAGAACCACCCTCACTATGGCCCTCATTAAGCAAGCTCCTCCTCAACTCCATAAAGAAAGCCCCAGACAGTAACCAGTGCCCCTCAATAGCATCATTCACAGGGTCTACCCTCAATCTTGATAGTGAATCTCATGATACATGTTGTGAACCACATGATGGAATCTGCATTTAATCCTGTGTACCATGTTCTATGGGCTTTAAATATGATTCTAAGGTATTTTTATAAGGCTTGTGTGTGTGTTTAGTGCTTTTGATATTAAGATACATTGTACAAAAGGTATAGAATAGCCCATGAGAATTCACTCCTAAGAAATCTAGTTCAGAGTCTGGTCCTCAGCCTTGCAAGCTAGAAAAGCCGAGAGAAACAACCAAACAAAATCTTCCCCAGAGAGTACTCATATTAACCAAGTACACAGTAGCCAATAATGCCCATCTGTGATGGTTTAAAAAGAAACGGCCCCCAAAGGGAGTGTGTAACCTTGCTAGAGGTAATGTGTCTCTGGCTTTGAGGTCTTTTCTCAAACTTCACTATTACAGTCAGTCAACTTCCTGTTGCCTGTAAGATGTAGCACTCTCAGTTCCAGCATCCATGTCTGCCTGCATGCTGCCAGGCTGCCCATTCTTCTCTCCACCAAGTGGAGTGAACCTGTAAAATTGTATGGGAGCCATCTCAGTTAAATGTCTCCTTCATTAGCGTTGTCATCGGCATGGTGTCTCTTCACAGCAATAGAAGCCCTAACTAAAACAAGATCTTTTTCCTCAGAGTAAACCACAAACTTCTCAACCAGGTAGGAAAGCCTAAACAGTCAACTAGTATTTTCCCTTTCTGGGGGTTGGCAGAGAATGTCAGATAATAAGCAGGAAGCTGCCCAGCAAATGGCACTTCTAACGAGTGAGTGAGAGGTGAGTTAGTAAACAGAGGCCTGAGTGCTGTGCTGAGTTAGAACAGTCCCCCACAAGCACTCATGGGGTAGAAGCTACTGTGGCTTTTAGAAAGCTCTGTGTGTCAGTTGCCATGACAGAATCAACACCTCCCTCTGTTCATCCAAGCTACCTCAAAACAATTCCAGATTGCAAAACTATAATTCCATATCACTAACTCCCATAAAATCTCAAATAGAATTCATAGACACTAATCAAAACTATTGAAAAATTTTTACAAAAATGGGACTTATTCATCCCTTCCATTCACTTTAGTAATGCTTAGCAAATAGTACTTAATGAGCACTTTATTGTTATTTAGCACCATGATAGCTTTGAATTAGATATTGCTAATTAACAAGACATATTGACTACCCCAAATCACTTTACATACCAACCACAGTTTCCCCTCCCACCTCTCTCACCTCCCTTCTATCTTCCCCACCCTGTCTATCCTCCTCAGTCTCCATCTCCATTCAGAAAGGTCAGGCTTCCCATAGGATTCAACAAAGACTGGCACATGGAGTTGAGGCAGGACCAAGCGTGTGCCCCCCCTCCCAGACACACACATCAAGGTTGGGCCAGGCAATTCAGCATGAGGAAGAGCCAGAAGCACATCCAGACCCACTTCCAGGAGCCTCTCAAACAGACCAAACTACACAAATGTCACACACATGACCAGAGAGGGCCTAGACCTGTCACATTGTCACATGCAGGCTCCCTAGCTGTCAATCTAAAGTCTGTGAGCTCCCACAAGCTCAGGTCAGCTGTATCTGTGGGTTCCCCTGTCATCAAAGCAATTTCTGTCCATATTTTAGCCAAACAGCTCATTGATGGGAAAAAAAATACTTGAAAATACTCATAGTTAGAAGGTTATCTTGAAAAAGGAGAGATTTGTGATGTGATCAAGATTTGAAATGAAATATAGGCTTTCAAATGAGAAAGAAGAAAAAGTCGCCTAAGAAAATATATATAGAAGAAAATAATCACACCCCAAGTAACCTTCAGTAAAAATACAGCTAAAAAACAACCTGATCCTATTGTATATGAAAAATTCTACTTTCAGAAAAGATGTCTCAATCAATTTTAAGATTTTACATAAATAATTATTTACATGTATATAACCATACATTGATATTTTTATTGGCCAATATAACTTATGAAAATACATATTTTATTTCCCACACACTTAAGTACAGTCAATACTCCTGGGAATGGAAGGGCATGGAGCTAACAAATAACTCTGGGAGTGGCTGAGTGTGGAGGCACCCTGCTGGGACTTTTGTTTTTATCATCTGGAAATCTGTTATCACAATTGTGGATGCAGATACCTCCTCTGAAAAAGAGTAAGATTGTTATTATACAAACAAGGCCACCATAGTTGCCAGAAGAGAGCAGACTCCTTCCCATGAGCTTCTATTCAGGCTTCATTGAAAAGCTTGTATGTGTTGTTGGCCTTGGGTTTTATAAATGCTGAAATCTCCAGAAGCCTAGGGGAGCACAAATATTTCATCAAGGAAACAGTGGTGACTAGTTTTCCACAGTCACAAGAAAGCGTTTCGTGACCACCTGTGAGGCAGGTTCTTGGTCATCTTACCATGCCACCCAGGCTAGGCCATGACGTCATGCTTTGCTTTGCTCCAAACACCCAAGCACAGCTTTTCATGGGAAGCTTCCCTTACTTCCTCCCTTCTTCCTCACTCAGGCTCACAAAGGAACATTATCAGTTACCAGTGCCCTATTCATTAGGAAGAAAAAGTCACACTAAAATCACTTAGGCTTACTCTAGAAGGGCTGATCAGCCTGGCACATGAGACACTACACATTCCTTTAAATTCAGACAAAGTAACAGGGCACAAGCACCCAGGAGACTTGTTTGTTAATTCCCAGGTTAGCCTCAGTGCTATCAGATCTAACCCTCACATGCTATGTTGACATGCTAGGCTCTTTTGCTGATGGGAAAGCAGAAAGCATAAACTTATGTTATATTGTCCCTCATTTCTCTGTCCAGTGAATGCTGAGAGAAGAATACACATTTTCTAGTCATATATCAGGAATTATTTTTTCTACCATCAACTCCCATCCTTAAAAATTATTTTATGGACTAGTGATAAGGCTCAGTGGTAAAGATTATGTACTGCTCTTCCAGAGGTTCTGAGTTTGATTCCCGGCATCCATGTCAGGTGACTCACAACTACCTATAACTCCAGCTTGAGGGAATCTGATGCTTCTGGCCTCCCCAAACACCTGTACTCATGTGCATACTCTGACACACACACATATAACTAAGAAAGTAAGTAAACAAACCTTTAAAAACTTATTTTGTACACCTATTTTTACTTTACCTTGCTATGGTTTGAGTACGCTACACATGCACACTTTTGCTGAGCTATACCCCAGCCAGTTCTTCTCTCTCTCTTTTTAATAACAGGACTCCTACTCGCAGCTGATGATTGTGATTTCATACCATGCTGAAATCATCAAGTAACATAATAACATGCTAGTGTTAAGCCACACCCCAAAACAAAGCATGTGGACAAAGTGGACTGCACTCCTGTAGACTAAGCAAGCCTTTAAAATTCATACTTAAACATCATTAGATATGTCAAAATAAAGTGTGGATGAGTCTCACCCATTTGAACAAGTGGCTCCATGTCCATCCAATCTTAAAGATTCTGAATCAGTGATGGGTGTGTTTGTTTAGTTTGGAAACAATTAACAGCAACAACAGAAAACTTCTTTGCAAGAGCAGACACCAGCATGGCAATTTGACAAAGTGTGGATGGGGTCCCCTTTGTCTCCTCTCTCTCAGCTCTGGCAGTCACTGCCAGATTCTATGGTTCTTCTGCCCTATGCCACCTGACAAGCACTAGTTCTCAACAAATTTTGGGTTCCCACATGAAAAAGCCAAGGTCTACAAGATAACCACAGATGCAAATTAGTTACATAGTAGAGGTAAATGCAAATGATCTCTCTATTACATTTACAGATCTTGCCCATATTGCCCTAAGAAATTACAGTCATTCAATTAGAATAACTATTTCTGCTTTCTCTGTCACTATCAACTGTTGTATAAAGAAAATAAAGCATGGATTTCAAAAAGCTTCCCTCCTGAATTTTTGTGTCTCCTGGAAGGCCTGCCCTGACTCACACTGCTGACAACTGAGTTGAGCTTTCTCTAAGTGTTACTTCTAGACAAAAGCAAAGAAAGCAACAATTTTATACACAGATAATACTAGTTACAGTAAAGTGCTCACTCATATAGCATGGAAAACAACCTGGTGAACAAGGAGACTGGCATTAAAATGACCAAATTTCCATAATCATATACTTTAATACCATTTACGTATGATCAAGAACTGTACAGAGGAATGAGCTGTGCATACTACCACTTAAAAATAACTCACCACATGTTTAAATTGCTTATCACATAAATTTTTATTTCTCCACTTAAAAAAACCTAATTAAATGAGTTAATCTATTTTACATAAAAGATTATGAATTATACATTTAAAAGAGGTTTCATATGATCATTCAAAACCACAAAATTTAAAACTTCTTTTAGGTATTTTCACATACAGAAAATGAGTGTAGTATTCTCACTCATGTTTAAGATGACCATAGAATATTAAATGAAAATTAGTAACCAAAAAAAAAAATGTTCAGCCAGCCACATACCTGTCTAATACAGTCTAATTCTTAGGGTTAAGTATCACTAAATCCAGTTTAATTGAGTTTGGAACTGGAAAACCCAGACTTGGAATATTTGTTTTAAACATTTTTATTCTCTTTATGAGAAATGGCTCTGGTGTGTAACAAGAGTATATCAAGACTATAGACTATCCTGAGACAGGGGGATAACTCTAGTGCTAACATCTAGAATTAAATACGTAATTCACCATGATACATTTTAATAATGTCTATTTCATCTCTAGGACAACCCTCATTTAATTAGGTTTTTTAAGTGCAAGATAGTCTCATGTCAATTTGACACAAGCTAGAGTCATCTGAAGGGAAGGAACTTCAGCTGAGAAAATGCCTCCATAAGATCTGGCTGTGGAGAATTTTCTTAGTTAGTGATTTTATATGGGAGGGGCCAGCCATTGTGGGTGGGGCCATCCCTGGGCTGGTGGTTCTGGGTTCTGAAAGCAGACATGAGGACTAAGCCAGTGAGCAGCTTCCTCTATGGCCTCTGCATCAGCTCCTGCTTCCAGGATCCTTCCCTGTCTGAGTTCCTGTCCTGACTTCCTTTACTGCTGGGCAATGATGTGGAAGTATAAGCCAAATAAATCCTCCTAAAACAGATAGTCCTCTAGTTCTCAGGGGAATTTCCATGTCCTGTTACTACTACATTTGATAACAATGTATATTTCATCACAATGCTAAATGCTTTAAATACTGTGATTTCTTCATAAGCCATGAGCCCTACATATCTCTGGTATGGATGACCCAGGAAGTCTTTTTCTGATAGCCACTAGAAGAAATCAGTATTCTGTAACTTACAGCAGCACCAACTCATGTTTGCCTATCATCTTCTCAAACCCACGTTTAAGAACTTGGAACTGGATCACACCAGTCAGTTTTCAGCCTCTGGTTTAATGATCTAATATTGTTGTGTGTAACATCTAAATTGGCAGATTCGGGGGGGGAGAAAAAATAAATAAATTGGCAGATTCTCATAGAGACTATGGTCAAAGGCCTCATTCACCCCAACAGCTGGTTCCTCTGAAAACCAAACCCTAAAATAGGAGACTTTTTCCTCATATTTGTCCACTGATGTTTATAACTATATGGATGTGGAGTAATACAACACAATTAAAACAACTGGCACATAAGCCATTCAACACCCACTAGGTACAGCGAGTGCTCTCCTGTGGTGCAGCAGGAAGATTTCCTTACTTCTTATTCCCAAGATCATATATGTACCAATTAGATGCAGGAATGCAAAGGGAGGTGATGAATAGTATGTCTGAATAGCCTGGTCCCTGGCTTAGTGTCACTGAAATGCCACACTCATCACTAAAGTCTATTGATAAGACTGTTGATGCCAAGCAACTTTTCCCAGTAGCCTCCTATCAGGGGCCCAAGCTGTGAGTTAGCACATGAGGTGTCTTGTCAGCACAGAGGACTTACTCCATAAGGAGAGCTGAACAGTGTTTAGCCTGTGGAACCAAACAACAATCTAGGTCAAAAAGTATGGTGCTTTGATTGCAAATCTAATGCCACTGTGGAGCTTCAGTGACCCAGTTAGTTAGCAGGAGGTTGGCAGAGACAATGTTAGTTTGAGGGGACTCCGAAATGCGTGCGTGCGTGCGTGCGTGCGTGCGTGCGTGTGTGTGTGTATGTATGTGTGTGTGTGTGTGTGTGTGTATGTATGTGTGTGTGTGTGTGTGTGTGTGTGTTCTGGCTATTGTACTTAGTATTTCACACGTGAAAGAACTTGCTGCCAAGGGAGCCATATTAGGTTTATTAAGAAAGTGGGGAGGGGGGGAAGGAGAGGAAGAATAGGGTTGAGGGTAGAGAAAAAGAGAAGAGAGAAAGCCTCCTTCGTGGTTGGGGGTTTTAAAAGGTAGGTCAGAATGTGTAATAGGAAAGGATCTGAAGAAAAAGAAATCACACCACTTGCTCTCCCTTAACCCTTAGTACGCAACTGTAACAATGTGGGCGGTGTTCAAAACAAGGCTCTGCAGGTTTCAGAGGCTAGGAGACAGACATCAGAGACAACATGACATCTGCTTGTGGACATTCCATAAACAGTCTGGGCAGAGGACCCTATTCATAGTATAATATTTATTTTTTCACATAGCTGTATCACAAACTTATTTCACTATTTGGAGTCCATAACCAGTGTATAGTAGGCACAAAATTAATGTTTGTTCAACAGAGTTCACTAAAAAATTCTAAAATACAATAATAAAATTTATTATTTATGTTCACAGTGGAAAACATTGTAATTTAATTTTTTTTTTATTAGAGTCTTGTTCTCCTACTCCCTCTGCCCCACATTCCAAATGCTAGCACTATGGATGTTACCATCAAGCTCAGTTGGTAATGCTTTAAAAATATTTAAAATTAAATTTTATTTATTTATTTCATGGGCAGGGGAAGTGTGTGGGCTACAGCATGTGTGTGGAGGTCACAGGACACATTGTGAGGGTTGACACTCTTCTTTACAGTATAGGTTCCAGAGACTGAACTCAGGTCGTCAGGTCTGGCAGCCAAGTGCTTTTGCCTGCTGAGTCATCTCACCAACTCCTGAACCACCTGAGTCTTCCTAGTGGAAGATAATAAATTGGAAAAGAGTAGGTTTGGAATATTTACTATTTCCTGGTTTTATCTGTCCCTGGAAAAACTGAACCAGGAGGTAATCTGCCATGCCTTCCCATTGCATCCCTGAACCGCTCTCTCTGCTTGCTTTCTTCCTCTACCAGGTAAGTCCCCTTCTGCTTCTGTTTCCATGCATCCCATGACCCTCTCCCCATCACAGATATCTTTCTGCCTTAGGGTTGCCCATGTACTGATGCATCCTTGGGTTTTTCTGCATTCCTTATTTATTGTGAAGTGTTCTCTGATAAAGGTGGGAATATAGATGTTTCTTTGACATATCAATGTCATTTTTTAAAAGACTATGGGGAAGGTAGGGGAGAAAGACAAATACGTAGAACATAGTGTAATATCACATATGCAAACTCCATTGTTCTGTATGCTTAAAAACCAATAATAACATTATTACATTTGAATGAATGTGTAAAGAAAAAATTACACATATGCACACATTCTGCTATTTTTAAAAATAGAATAAAATCATGCAACTGTGACAATGTGGATGGAACAGAGAGCATCATGTTAAGTGAAATAAGCCAGGCACAGAGATCATCACCACATGATCTCACTCATGACTAAAGAGCTTGAAAAAGCTGGAGACAGAATGGTGGTCACTAGAGGCTGAGCAAGCAGGCAGTAGATAGAAGAGAAGATGAACTTCAGTCACAGGAAAGGAAAAAGTTCTGGCTTGCTCCTAATTGCACAGTGGGGAAATTATACAGAAAAAAGGTACTATATATTTCAAATCTACTTGAAGAAAGGATTGTGAAAGCTCTTATTTAAAAAACAGTGCATATTTAAGAAAATAGTTATGTTGAGCTCTCTCACAGTTTACATATATTGAAATATCGCACATTGGTCCTTCTATATATATGATTTTCCTGTTGTGTAAGTTAAAATAAGCCTAACCAGTAAAGTACATCAATACATAGAGATGATTTTTTAGTTGAACAACATAGAACATATTAGTAGGGAGGAACTAAAGTAAGGAGAATTCCCTGTTTTCTTAAACAGATACTAATTCATACAAAATACATCTTTCTAAAAACTTCTAATAGTCATTAGGAATAATTGACATTATTAATATTTATTAATTATTACCTATATAAATGATTATATTTTTTGAGACAAGAGCTAAGGATCACCTTTAAATAAAAAGAGGCTTTGACTAAGAATTAAAGATAGGAGTTCCAGGCCTTCTGGGACTACAGAGAGAGTTCAAGTCCAGACTAAATACATAGGGAGATTTTATACCCCAAAAGTGATGCTCGATTCTTAGATCACCTACACTCCACTGAGTGTGCATGTAATCTTCATGCATCTAAGAGATGGTGTGATTTGTAACATCCTTTATCATTAAATGTAGTTGATACCCAACACTGGCATCCTAAGGCTTCAGTCTCCAAAAGCAATACTCACAATGTGGAAAAATCACCTAACTGAATGGGAAAGGCAAAACCAGAAGTGGAGAAAGCATCCTTTTCTTGTAAAGGTTGGACACACTTTACTTTCCAAGGCTGTAAATCTGCAGTGCTACTAATAATGGGGCATATTTTTACACAATTATTTCACAAGTTATTCACCTATAAGAGTTACACACCATTTAGACTTTCTAGAAGGTTTTCTAAGCTAAAGTTCTGATTAATAGTTTTCTTACTAGAAATATTTTGCTTAGGAATCTATGCTATGTTGTCCCTAAATACCTTGTATTTGCAAGGCTGGGAGGTCTCTCACTGATTCCATTGCAAGGTACATGTTAGCTGCCTACTCACACCAATCATGGTGCCTTTTATCGCTCAAGATTCAAATCTGGCAATTTCGCCTTCGTTACTAGATTTCTTCAACCTTTCAAACATGGTGGTTACAGCCCTTTTTATAACTGTGCTTTTTTAAAAAGTGCACGAGTTATAGCTATCAGAAGCGAGAATTGTTCTTGAGGTGAATCTGAACCACACCTAGTTTTCTTTATAGTGTTTTCTTTCCTTGCCATTCATTAAGATATGGACAGTTTTTATGCCTTAATCACTAGTTTCTAACTGAGGACCTGTAGATTTAAAATCATAATTAGAGTTTCACAAACCAAAATTGAGCACTAAATGTATTTTTGGCTAGTTGTCTTAACTTAGCTTCTGCTAGAATAGTAACACTCCATCAACAAACCAGGCTTATGAAGAGCCCTGTGCAGATTTCCAGGGGAATCTGGCTTCAGTCTAAGCTGTCAATTTGACTGGGAGATTCCCCTGGCTGCAAGGAACTACCTGTTGAATGATAATGGTTTGTGTCATTTATGGTGCCCCAACATCAGAATTATGAGGAAATGTCCTTTATAGGAACAAATAAATATCTATAAATACAGAGACAAAGACAAAAAAGTGCCCTGTGATTAGGCATGTCATCTCATCAGATATTTAAGACACAAAAGTACTGATTTAACATGTGATGTGAAAGGTTTATAGTTTGTGTAAGTGGTCTGTCTTCCAATTCATGTTGGAGTTTGATCACCAATGCTGTTTATGGTATTGGAAGGTGTTAATTCTTAATCCTCATATAATAGGTAGAGGTGGGGCATTGAGGAATAATTACATTCCTCATAAGTAAGTCCTATTGACTTTCTAAAGGATGAGAGAGACTACATGGGTACAGAACATACATTACCATCAACATGCATAGATGCACGTAGCCAAGATGGCTACATCAGAGTTTGTGGCATGCTGTTTGGACCTTGACCCTCCAGAATTGTGAGTTCAGATAAACCTTCTTTGTAAATTATCTGCCCTTGGTAGATAATAGTATCTTCCCTTGGTAGATCCTATAGAACGCTAACAGGTACCATCAAATTTAGTGGTTATTTAAATAACCTAAAATCCCCATTTTGTTAGTCAGTCCTGCAATAATAAGAAATTTGAGGACATAAATAGTATGGAAGCCAGAAGGAACAAGATATTAGAGAAAAACAGTTTTGCTTTCTCTCTATCTCTGCCATCTATTAGCTGTCACTGTGCCTTTTGTATAACCTTTCCAAATCCCTAATCCACAACATAAAATTAATACTATGTACTTGCTAGATTCTCTCTCTCTGGCAGATAGGGTGGAAGGAGATCTGGGCCCATCAGACTCTCTCTGGGCTGAAGTGGATGGTGAATATCGATGACCCAGAACACCCCCCAGCCACCAGGGGTAGGGGATAGTGTGGGGGGGTAAGAGTCTTGGGATGGGGTAGGTGCGGTGGGGAATAAGGGCCAATAATATTTCACCATGTTAGTGGAGGCTGGGCAGAGGCAGTCTTAGGCTGTGCTGAGTTACTCACACATGGAGTTTAAGGCCAGAGACAGGTCGTCAAACTCTAGGAGAGCTTAGGAAGTTACACTGGGCCTCAACCCTTCTGCCTCAGCACTTATGTACCTATCAGGAAGATATGAGAACTGGGTAAAACAATGCAGTTTAATTGAGTTCCTTGTAAAAAGATCAACAGGTGGAGTAGTTTGATTTATTAGCAATGCAGCATTGCTTACAACTACTTAGTAATACTCCATGACACCATCCTCCTCCTCACCATCTCATACAGCAGTCAGTGGTGGAAACCATTCTAAAGTCTGCTTTCCTGACTTTCCTGAAGTCATAATTTCTTATCTAACAGAAACAACACGAATTGTAAACCTCAGAAAATATTGGATACTCTTGGTCCTCTAGTTATATGAAATGCAGCTACCAACTTGCAATAACAATGTACAAAAATTCACATAACCTGGAGGAGTAAATTTAATGCTGTTAAATCTTGGGCACTAATGATGTTTCTTTAGAATATTTTCCAAGTAAGATACGGACCGTATGCATACATACATACACACATGTATACATACATAGGCAACCTTGAATGTGTTACCTGAAAAACTGAGGAATAACATTCAAGGTACCCACAAACTAGGCTGGCCAACCAATGAGTCATAGTCTCCCCAGTGCAGGAATTATGAGTGTGTGCTGGCGTGCTCATGGCTTTGAGGATAAAACTCAAACTCTGATGTTCAGAGGGAATGCTTTACTGACTGTGCTCTCTGCCTTAGCTCTGCTCTGGCACTTTATCACAATGCTAGGCACTAATCATGAGCTTCATCTCTCAGTGGATAACGAACACTCTAATGCATGCTGCTATCTCCTTACTTATAATATGCTCAGCTTGTCGTGGATTTGAGATGTCCCTCAGTCATAAGCTGAGGAGCACATGTTGACTCTTGGTACTCCGTTCTGAAAATGCCATAAGTTATTAGTCCATCTGCTATCAATGGACAGTGTAGCTGCTTCCAATTTTCTTGCTATAAACAGCTCCAGTATTATAAACATCCTTGTTTATACACCTTGGCATATTTGATTAAATATTTCCTTATTTAATTTAAACATAAAAACTTCTATGAAATGAAAGAAACAAATCACAGACTTCATATTTTAAGGCTTTATACTTCCATTCTATTAAGTAATATATATGCATTTGTAATATATATATCTAGATATTTCCATCTACAGAGGTGGTATACTAAATGCCATTCAGCAGCAGCTATAAATGAGTCCCTGTTGTCTTTTGATTATGACTTCCAAAAAAAAAAAAATCTAAGGAGACAAGGAGACCCACTTGCTACTGCCACATTACAAATGACAAAGGGGCAACAAGAGATGACTCCCGGTTTCTCATGGGTGGACTAAAAGCCCACATGTACTTTGGTAGAATAAGTCAGCAGAGGAAAACAGCATCCGAAATAGTAAAGCAGCTGAGAATGGCTGACCCTATGCTACTTAGCTCTCCTTGGTACCAAGTGAAGCAACTTCAGAAAGGCCAGGCTTACTCCAGCTCACAATTCAGGGACTCTAGTTAATTACTATTGGATGAAGGGGTTTCATAATAGCAGAACATGGGAACAATTCTGTCCACGGCTTATTCACAACAAAAAAGAGAGAGAGCTAATCCAGAGTGGGAGGTGACATATACCACCTTCATGGGGTCCTGGTGACCTGCTTTTTCCAGTGAAGCCCCATCGCCTATGCTCCACAATCTCCTGAAATAATAGGCCCAGCCAGGTACCAAGTATTTAAACAAATGAGCCTGTAGGAACACATTCTACACTCATATCACAACAGTGGGAATGAAAAAAAAAGGGGGGGGGCTGGTGAGATGGCTCTACGGTTAGGAGCACCGTCTGTTCTTCCAGAGGACCCGGGTTCGATTCCCAGCACCCACATGGCAGCTAACAACTGTGGGGATGAAAAACAAAAGCTCTGCCTTCTAAACGAGTGTCCGTCCTGCCTTTCAAAATGGGATAGGAAAAAGGAATTGACCACAGACCTTTTTATGTGTTGGGCATGGTGGCATCTTCAGTCCCAGCACTCGAGAGGGAGAGGCAAGTAGATCTCTGGGTTTGAGGCCACCCTGGTCTACAGAGTGAATGGGATTTGAAAAGAAAGAATGAAAGACAGAGAAAGAAAGAAGAGTGACACATGACAGATTTGCATCAAAACTGTAATTTCTTGGCCAGTTAGAATCAAATAGTAGCACACCCAAGAGGCAACACAAAACAAAATAAATTTGGGGACTAATACATTGATGCACTTACAGCCTGCATCTCACTGGGCTCTGCCCACAGCAGAACAGTGAGCATTGCAGACACCAGAGGCAGGCTTAGCATGGACCAGTAAGCCTGAGAGGTGGCGAAGGCAAAGGAATGCACAGCACACTATGGGAAAAGGAGGAGTACAAAGAATCCTGTCTCTACTGTTGACAACAGATGCCTTGCTTTGTTGTTGTACAAATAGATCTGAGGTTGCTTTCAGTGGCAACCTGCTTAATTCTACACAGATTTGCTTTCTCGTGTGGAAACGAAGGCACATTTAGACTTAACATTTTGCCCAAAGAATTACAGGCAGTAAAGCGAGAGCTAAGATTTAGACTCAGTGACCCTGGCTCTAAAATAAACACTGTTAGCTACTTTAAATGCACATCTCCTCTTGGGGGCTGAATTACAAAACCAGTGTAGTATGGAAGCCCACAGACTCAAGTCCAGGAACCAGGTGCAGTTGGTGAATGTGGAAAAGTCAAGTTGTTGGATTTATCTTCCCAGTTCCCATTTAGCAGACCAAGCAGAATCCAGTTAGTATACTTTCAATGTGTCCCTCAGGCTCCACATATCAGACACACTTCTTAATCTCTTTTGTTTATGTGATAAAGATATCCTGATGACAGTGTCTTGTGGGAGAAAGGGTTGCTCTGGATTTTGGTTCCACAGGAACAGAGTGTGCCCGTATGGAAGGGAAGGCATGACGACAGAGACAGGAAGCAGAGGGCAGGAAGCAGAATGGAGCTAGAAAACCTCCAAGTCTGGGCCAGCAAATCTGCCTCCTGTGGGCTCCAAAAACTTCCTAAATGGAGCTCAGAACCAAGCATTCAGACACTTGGGTTTTGTTTTGTTTTCAGAATCTTCTTTTAGAAATCTAAAAGTCTCATCTCTTTATTACAAGGAGTAAACTGTTTATTGTTCATAACTACACAGCAATGGTAGTCTCATGAGACGGTGGGTGAGAAAGATGAGGAGTGGTATCATTTATAGACCCTTGAAAGATGGTACAAAACAGACTATAGAGGACACAGACTTGACTCTGCTCAGGGTTGAGAGCTGCAGAATGAGTTCTGAAGAGACATTTTTATGTGTTTGGAAATGAGGACTAAGACTCCCTAAAGCTAAGCATTCCTCTTTTCTTCTAGTGCAAACAGCCTCTCTATGAGTCCGCATGCATTCTAACTAGGCTCTTTTGTCCTCTGACGCTGCCTAACAAAAGCCACAAATGTGTATTCAGCACACAGGGCTTCTGCTTTCTGGTCCCTCTTGTTCACCTTGCTGTCTTATTCTCTCCCCTTCTCCCCCACCCTCATATTGTGGGAAACAGTATTTGTAAATTCACACACAGATTTTCTATTGTAAAATAGGGAGACCATCTCACTCTCTGACCCTCCAGACAATTAGGCATTTTCTTCATTTTGTTTTTGCTTGTTTGTTTGTTTTATTTTTTCAAGATGGTTTTTCTATGTAGCCTGCAGGAACTCCCTATCAGAAACTAAGTCAAGGGGACAAAGGTAAATCAATTCTACTAAAAACAAACAAACAAACCAAAACATCTTTCTTATGAGACACACATACTTTGTTTGATAGAAAACACAATTCCACGTTTTCATACAGAAGCCAAAACTCATCATCTTAAGACTCTGAGAGAGCACCTCCAGGTTGAGTCACCCGAGACTCTGAGGGAGCACCTCCAGGATGAGTCACCTGAGACTCTGAGGGAGCACCTCCAGGCTGGGTCACCTGAGACTCTGTGGGAGCACCTCCAGGCTGAGTCACCTGAGACTCTGAGGGAGCACCTCCAGGCTGGGTCACCTGAGACTCTGAGGGAGCACCTTCAGGCTGGGTCACCCGAGACTCTGTGGGAGTGCCTCCAGGCTGGGTCACCTGAG
>PVIH01021819.1:0-28751 GCA_004025045.1 Sigmodon hispidus | reverse complement strand
TTTTTTTTTTTTTTTTTCTTCTTTATTTTGTATTTATCAAAAAAAAACACAGTAAAAAGAATTTAAAATGTGGAAGAGTTAACAATAACTATACAGAGGATAAGAATGATAAGCATGGCTTATCAAGGGAAGAAATACAAATAAGATTGCTACACCTATATTTTCTTTGTGTTCATCTTTCCCTCTGAATTTTTTTTTCTTTAATGCTTTCTAAACATCTCATTTAATTTTATCCTTGGCAATCATTAAAACCAGAACACAAAAGTATGGCTTAATAGTTCCCAGATAAGATCTCACTATTCCTTGGTCGAGGACATTTCAAATCTATCAGACACTTTTACTTAATTTGTTACACTGAACTGTTAGTACAATTATTAGTACAATTACCGTCTGATGGCTTTGCATTGAAGATGATTCTACCATACAGATAATGATAAACTGGTCACTATAAAAACAGCTCCAAAATATCTGTGTGTTCAGTATTAAGAGACTATATTTTATATGGATTATTTTCATTGTTTTTATATCACGCATTTATAAAATAAATTTCTTTTTTATTATGAATAAAGTCATATTTTTCCATGTGTCACCTTGTTCAAGCTCCCTTCCCCTCCCACTCATCCCAGTCACTCTCCCTTCTCCCTATCACTTTATCTCCTCCCTAGCAAGGGCAGGAGGTCCCAAGGTCCCAAGGTGGGCATAGTTCAGCATCTACTTCTGGCAGATCCACTTTCCCCACACCAACATCAAGAATGGGTCATGTGTTCCACTGGAGGGAATGGGCTCCAAGGTGCCAGTTCAAGGCGTTTCAGATCCCAAGCTGTTCAGTGGTTGTGGTTCGCAGCTTGAACATGCTTTGCTTTTTACTTTTTGTTTAAAGTCCACTAATTTTGTTTAAAACCCCCTGCTTATCTTTCTGGGTTTGTGAATTTCAATACATTGAGGTTTAAACAGAGAATTCTAAACAGAAGATTTTTAAATGGCAGAAATACACTTGGAGAATTGTTGAGCATCCTTACCAAACAGGGAAATGCAAATTAAAACAACTGTAAGACTCCATTTTATATCTGTTAGCTTGGCTAAGATCAAAATCTCAAATGACAGCCTATGTTGGAGAGGATGTGGAGTTAGCAACACTCCTCCACTATTGTTGCAAATGCAAACATGTGTACCCATCACGAAACTCTGTATGTCAGTTTCTCAAAAAAATTCTTTACCAGTCTATTTGAAGACCCACCTGTGGAAACCACACCTTGCATTCTCCCTGCAGGAAAAGATGGCGCTGGCTTCCGCCCTCCACCTTCCACACGGTGAGTGCTCTCAGTGACAAACTATTCCTTAATTCACTAGGCTGAGAATCTGGCTTGCTTCCCGCATACCTGGACCTATAGGTAGTGCCCACGTGTGTACTGGGGTTGGCTGCCCAGAGACTATTTAGGCTGCAGGCGGATTTTCCCCCCCAGAAGCAGGAGAAGCAGAATGAGAGAGAATATGTAGCAAGTCAGTCAGTCCCTGTCGTAAGTAAGTAAGTCAGAAATCAAGGTTCCTGAATAAAACTGCAGAAAGAAGAGCCTGGGTGTTGCGTTTTTCCTTGCTGGTGAGGTGGGCGCATGACACCCAGCAATACCATTCTTTGTCCCAAATAATGCTCAATCATACCACAAGGGCAGTTGCTCACCTATGTTTACAACACTATTATTGTAATAACCACAACCTACAAACTACCTAGATTCCCATCAACTGAAAAATGACTAAAATACATGTGGTGCATATTCACAATAGAGTATTATTACTTAGTGGGGGATAAACATATCATGAAATTTGTAAGTAAATGGATGGAATTAGAAAAAATCATCTTGAGTGAGGTAATAAAGATAAGAATGGTATTCCTCACTTGTACATGGAGATTAGCTATAATGTGAAGGAAAAACAGACTACTTTCCACAGCCCCAGTGAAGCTAGGCAGTAAGGAGGACTCAACAAGAGACACATTGATTGTGCTGAGAAGTCATAATACAAGAGATATGGGTAAGCTGGAGGCTGAGTTGGGAATTGAAGGTGGGTTGGGGGATGAAAAAATGAAGAAGCTGGTTATATGGGTTAAGGGTAGGACAGACAAGGAAAATTAATAAAAGAGATGTCTAAAAAAAGGATCTATTTTGGGGTTAGGGAGAAACCTAGTCCTAAGAAATCTGCTGGGAACCCACAAGAATTACCCTAGATAAGACTCCTAGCAATAATAGAAAAGGTGTTTACACTGACCATCTCCTATAAACAAATTGTAGACTATCCTGCTATCAGAGATTATTCATCAGGTAAATGATAGAAGCAGATACAGAGATCCACAGACAAGCACTGTGCCCAGATCCTGCAGTCCAGTTGAAGAGAAGAAGGAAGGATAGTATGAGCCAGGGTGGTCAAGATCATAATAAGGCCCTTCACAGACACAGGTGACCTGAGCTCATAGGAGCTCCCCAACTCCTAACTGACAATGAAGGGCTCTGCACGGGATCAACCTAAGCCTTCTACTTATGTGGAAACTGTAGCTTGATCTATTTGAAGAGGCCCTAGAAGTAGGATATGAGCCTACCCCTGGAACTTTAGCTGGCTTTTGGGAACACAACCTTGATTCAGCTGGAGGAATTTAATTCTGCCACACTTTGATGTGTCATGCTTTGTCAACTTCCAAGGGACACT
Source organism: Sigmodon hispidus (assembly GCA_004025045.1). Taxonomy (NCBI): domain Eukaryota; kingdom Metazoa; phylum Chordata; class Mammalia; order Rodentia; family Cricetidae; genus Sigmodon; species Sigmodon hispidus. Next base: position 26,054 of record PVIH01021819.1, on the reverse strand, counting down.
TGCCACTTTCTGAATGGAGACAAAGGACAGGATGGGAAGAGAGGTAAAAGGGAAGTAGGGGAGGAGATTGGAGGAGAACAGGCAGAGAAAACTGGTAGGTATGGAAAATAAATGAAAACTTTAATAATAAATAGTGTAAGTTGAAAAATACAGGGAAAAGTTGCCATTGGAAGGTAATGGTTAATAAAATACAGCTACAAATTAATCGAATCATTGAGTTCATCATGAACATCCCTGAAGACTGTCAAAAGAGAGAATTTATGCCAAATATTGTCTTCCACGTGATTGTCAGTCCATCAAAATAATGAGTTTCTATTCTGAGGAAAAAGCTGGTAATTTCACTGGATAAAAGGTTTTTCCACATTACGGCATTATCCAAAAGAGTGCGAACTGAGATGATATATTTTATACTTAATAAAATCAGCTAGAAATATCAGAGAACAAAGGATAGCTGTAATAAAGCAATAAACTACAGAGGGAAAACATCAATAAGTATAATTTAAGAGGATTATACTCATGAATAGTTGGAAATTCATTTGATGTTTGCATTATGACAGCTGGATTTTTCACAAATTGCTATGTCTCTCAACGATTAAACTAATGCTCCCAATTCATGCAAATAGTTTACTGCCAGGATATAGAAAGCAGAAACAGACTACATGAGCAAACAGAGGGCTAGCAAAAGCATCTATAAGTAGTACATCATAAGGCTACTCTACGAAAGTGATGGAAGAGAGCTCTAGTTGTTAGGGATAATTATAAGAAATGTGCAGACTAAAGCATGTGAAAGAGAAACAGGAAGTTATCATTAGATTTCACTCATGAAGCCACACAATGTATGACATTTCTACATACTCCAATGAAATTTCCTATTCATGCAGAAGTTAAGATTGATACACAGCAATCATTTGACAGTAGTCATATTATTGTCCTAAATATCCAACATAATTTTAAAAGTTACTCAAAAGATTACATAATACAAATCTCATTGTAATTACAGAAAAAAATAATATTGATTTTTTAGTAACATTAAATTGTGAATGATGATCACATGCTTTTAGAAAAAATATCAAGTAGCTTTGTTAACTGTGTAATTAAAATTATTTTACTTATAAGCTAAGCCATAACTTATATATTTTTAACACATTAAAATGTGTGTTATAAGCTCTTTTTAATGAGTATTTTTATATGTATATTATTATCATGCTACTTACACTGCCTATAGCTTGATATCATTATCTGAGGATATGGAAAATGTGATACCTTTAAAAAAGGATATTTGTGATCATGTGTACTTTGGCAATTTGAGCTCTCTCTCTCTTTCTCTCTCTCTCTCTCCCTCTCTCTCTCTCTCTCTCTCTCTCTCTCTCTCACACACACACACACACACACACACACACACACACGCACGCACCCACACACATCCTCATATTTTGAATACTTGTTCCTCTGTTTCTGTAGTTGTGTGGACAGATTAGAAAATATAGCTTGTTGGAAGACGTGTGTCACTTGTTTAGGGTTATGAGGATTCAAATGCCATGTTAGGCTCAATGTCTCTTTTCTGCCAGCTGCCTATGGATCCAGATGTAAACTCTTAGCTAATGCTCTAGCACCATGCCTGTTTCCTCCCATAATGATGGTCATTGACTAACCCTCTAAAACTGTAATCAAGCTCTACCTAGAAATTTTCTATTCTAAGTGTTGCCATGGTTATGGAAAGACAACATTGACTAAGACATGTTTAAATAATGTCACATTATTATAGAGATGGAACATTGAGTGAGACAGTCATCAAGGAGTAAATAAAAATCAAGAAGTACTAAGGAGTATAAGATGAGGTTTTTAAATTCCCAATTTGAAGACAACAATAAAAGCTAAAGTGAGTGTGACAGACTAGGAAAAGTTATTATAAACAATGAGGAAAATGGTTAAGAAAAATGGAACATGCATAGTTGTGGGATCATTTTCAACTATGCTATGCAGCTAGTTTGTTATAAGTATCAATGTAAAAAACTTCAGTGGACCTGAAGATGGAAATTTTATTGTTACTTTCAAATCAGTTTAATGTGAGAGACACTAAAAAACTGAGAAGATAGTGAAGAGATACTCAAAAGAAATGGGAGAGTCAAAATATAACAACAGCCTTCTAACTGATAAAATGAAGACCAATCATGCTATCCTACTACTTGTTATTCCTAAGGAAAAAATACTTTGTTCCTCAACATCTAAACAAAAATTTTAAATTAAATTTGTTTTATTATTATTATTATATTGGTCTCTTTTATTTTTTGTTAGAGTTCGTCATATTTTATGATTTTTATAATTTCTTTCTCAAAACTTAATTTCTCTTCTCGCCATAATTGTGGAGATAGTGGTTGGTGCCAATTTTGGTTTAGCTGAATGTTCATTAGTGGGGAGAACTTGCTATATTACAAGCCTTCAAATGGAAGATGAAAATTCAGCTCTGGAACTGACAAAGTAATTCTTCTACAAAATGTATACACTACTTGGAGGCGAATGGTAAGACTTGGTAGTTAAAAAGTTTGGTCTACTCAGGAATGCTAAAAGCACTGAATTATATCAAAGGAAAGTGGGCAAGCTGTCACTTGGTGGGTGATTTTATTTCAAGCATTTTCACCTCATAGAGAGAGCTCACTGACCCTAACATCACCGCTTTATTTTCCTATTGTTTCTTAGAAATGTTTTAAATTTAAATAAAATTATACTACTCCCCCATCACAGTCACTTTTTTTCAACTGCTTCCATGCTTTCTACATTCCTCTTACATTGATGGTCCCTTTTAATTGTGTCTTTCTGTTTATATATTTATGTATACACACATACAACCTATTGAATCAGTTTAAGGTGGTTTTGTGATGATTTCAGGGTTCTATTTGTAATATGTAATCAGGATAGTTTTTGTAGAGAAAGAAATGTTTCAGAAAGAATTAGAAGCTGAGAACTGTGGATAAATTAAGACCTTTTCAGGCAGTGTCTAAAGACAGCACCACATGTGATATTTTCAAGCTGAACAAAGAAAGGAAATGACTATAGACATGCAAGCAAAGGAGAAATGAAGCCACAAAAACAATGAAGGTCTTAATATTGAAAAAGCCTTTGCAAAGGTCTAGAAGCAGTAAATTTTTATGCCAAATAACATGGGATCCCTTTAAAGCACAGAGTGATCTTTTATGATATGTGATTTGCACTGTCACTCAGCCTGGAGTTTTCTATATAGAAATCACAGAGATTATATCAAATCTGAAACATCCAGAAAATAGAAGCTATTTCAGGAATAACTAGGGAAAGATTAACAACTTGGAAGTGCATATGAATCAAGTCTGTAGTTAAATTTCATTATTAAATAACTTTTATTTATCCAAGGAGGTATTGGATTATCAAGTACAAATGTCTGACTCTATGTCGTACTCATTTAGATATGGGCTAGTGTATATTATAGATCACAAAATAGATAAGTTTCTTGATGCTGTAAAAATATATTTATATTCTAATAATGTAAAAAAAGGGTATGGGTTCAAATAGAGGGGATGTTAAAATGATCTTTGCAGAGATAGAAAATGTGGTGATATATTATATATTTAATAAAATCAATCTGAAATCTCAGAGAACAGAATTAGCCACAGTGAAGTCACTAAGTTCAGACAGTGATGACTCATACTTTTAGTACCATCACTCAGGAGACAGAGATCTTTCTGGATTTCTGTGAGCCCAAGGCCTAAACAAGCATGGTAGCTCTCATCTTTAATTCTATCTCTAAGACTATGATTTGGCATTGAACTCAGAAGTGAAACTACTGAGCAGGGAAGATATTTAAGGCAGAAAGAGGCAGATATTGGGGCATTATGTAGAAGTAACCAGCAAGGCTGAGGACTCTTGAAGTTTGCATTTATTCTGATTGGCCAGGTATGAGAGGTTGGCTGGGTGAGAAATGACTGTGGTACTTTCTTTGACAAGCCAGCTTTTCCCATCTGGCTCCAGAAATAAGGAGAGGGTGAAAAATAAACCGGATATTAAAATTTAAGAAAAAAAACTGTATTTTCAATAAGAGAAGGTGAAAAAAATGACAATTGGGGAAAAAATTGACTATTGGGAATCTATTATGATATATAGTGGTTTCTTTTCTTTTTTTATTCTTTGATTCTGTATTACATACAATATGATTTAATCTGGTTTCCCTGCTTACCTTGTTTTCAGTTTCTCCTAGATTCCCCCTCTCTGCCCTCCCAGCATCATGTTCACTTGTAAGGCATACAGGACCAAATTCTAAACTTCAGTCTGTGTTCTCATTAATCACACCTGGGACAGTTGTCAAACCAACAGTTTCTCGATGCTTACACAACACAACCTGCTTTTCACTACTAAAAATACATGACAACACACTTGCATTAGATATAAAGGGTGAGCTCAACCATTGTCTACTCAACTCCTCACTACTACCATGGTCACTGGCTGCCCAGCATATCACATTTATAAAGTTTATATTTAAAATTAAATGACCAATGGTATATGATATTATATTTCTGAAATTTAATTATTTAACTTTGGAAATGTCTAATTTAGAAACCGTTAGATATGAGGTTTTTGTACTGCATATATAGTAATAAATGAAAATTAGTTTATATGTTTACAGAATGAAGCATTAGTGAGGCATGAAGTTTAAAAAGATATTTCATACATTATTTGTAAAATATTTATAACATTTTACATTCTTTCACTTTGCCTTCACAAACAGATAACTTAATAAATACAATTTGTTTACCAATAGAATATATAGTCTAGAAGATATTTCCAGGCCTTGAATAATTTTCTACTTCTGTCCAAAGAAAATATAAAAACTTCATCTGAAACTTTACAAAATCAATAATGAAAATAAAGTAAGAATGATTAAGTAAATTTCATTAAAAAGAGTGTGTATGAAGACAAGCATATTGTTAAAAAAAAACATAAGAAATAGCATCTAAACTCCATATGAGAGTGAGACTCTTGCTGTAAATGGAATCTTTAAACAAATTTATTTTGTACTGTTGCCAAAATAATTATCAGTTTTTGCAATGATCATCTGAAATTTTTGCTTAGTGTTGTGTTTGCAGAAAGTAAGCAAATGACTGCTGGATATATTTTCTTCCTCATAGTTCTGCAAATGTTGTTAAAGAGTTATGCTAAATCAATTATTTGTAAAATAGGGAAAAGAAATAATGAAGAGAATGCTGGTAAATCAGACCCATGGGTTGAAAGAAATTAGGCATTGTTTATATGACTAATAAAATAGGGAGATATACTTATAAACTTATTCCCTATTAATTTGAGCTTGATATCCATGTTTACCTAATAAAACAAATGTTTAGTATCTTTTGATAAGTAACTGACTCATAAACACAAACATTTTGCCTACATAATTGTCAGTAGCTATTGGTCCCCCTAGTAAAATGATAATATGAATGAAAAGTTAAGACTTAATGAAAGCTACATTTCCTAATTTTAACTATATTAGTTTTTACTTTAACTTTCCAAAGCCTGTACAACTTTAAGACAGGAAACGTTCTCCATATAAAAAGAAGTCATCCTTTATCTGTCCTACATCATATTCCAATCTACCTTACAGCTTAAAATTAGCCTTGAAGGTTTTATATAGAAGAAAAAAGAATTATACAGGTATACCTTCAATCCATTAGTATGTCAAGAATCAATTTTAAAAGTTTAATGTGATAAAGCTTTTGAGTGTTTGAAAATAGATCAAACATGAGTACAAATTTAAACCAATGTTGAATTTATTATTTTATTTATATATGAATGGATATGTTTTTTAGAAAATAAACCATACTGTATGATATGACAGTATAAACAGAAGGTAAAAATACATATCTAGATATTTTAAATGAAGTCAGAGTATCACAATCAAATTCTGAAAATTGCAAATACAAAGTACTAATTTATTTTAGTATTCCTTCAATTAATTTTAGATATAACTATTTAGGTGTTTTTAAAATAATGACTTTCAATGTCACTAAGAATTTATTTTAAGTAGACTCGTTTCTTTCTGTCAGACTGAGAAGCAAGAAGGTCAATTCAAAATCTGTAACCTTTTCAGCAACCATCACTCCAGATGTCCAGAGATTTGTAATATGTGCTTGACATAAAAGATCTAGCACTAAAAGGACTCTAATTGATAATAAAGTGCTTGTGGTAAAGCATGTAAATGTTGTAGCCAAACAAACACTTAATATAGGAAAAGGTGTCAAGTAGTGGAAGTCTGCTTACTATTTAATTAGTGGTATAATTAGATTAAAAGACACTCTGGGTGTGATTCCATACCATGTACACTTCTACCTCAGATTTCCTTTTATCTTACAAATACTTAAACTTGTTTTTAATGCTATGTTTTTGCTTATCATTGGGAAAAGAGTCTTAGTATAACAAATATTTTATTTGTTTAAATACCAAAACATCAAGTCCTATAGTGTTCAAAAGCATAATTTTGAAAATTTAAGATTTCTTAGCTATAAAAATTACAGGAGCTGTACACTGTTGGCAATAAATTGTATTGAAAAAAATCTTAGTGAATTCACAGATTCTAAGGTAGATAAAACAATGAAACACCCTGGACTGACCCTTCAGATACCACTCCAACTAAAGGAACACCTGACTCACTCTTAAGGGAGGGGGGACAAAACTGAATATGATAATACTAATTTCAATAAGTAACTGAATTATTATTAAGTAATTAAACCTATGCTCAACAACATGGATTTTATGCTTGGAATTATAAAGTTGATCAAAATATGACTACGACTATTGCAGTCCCTAGAGAGGGGATCCTACTATTGTTACGTATAGTGGGATATGCTGGTAAAGTTGTACATATTTGTCCCGTCTATGGGTTTAATAAAAGCTGATTGGCCAAAGGCAGACAGGAAGTGTGAGTGGGGCTACCAGGCTAAGAAAACTCAAGAACATCTCAGAGCAGAAACAGATGCCATAGACACCTCAGAGATTCCAAAAGATGATTCACAGAAAAGAAGTTGAAAAGCTGCTCTAAGAAAAAACTGCATGGCTGAGCAAGATGGGTTGAGTTCAGATGAAGGAGTTACCACATTATACGCCTTTGCAACAGTTACATTAAGGAACCATTTTTGCTGACAAAATGGTTCAATGACAAATGACATTGACAATGACAAAAACCAAGTATTTATGTCCATACACATAGATTTGAGTTAGTCTCAACAATAACAAGTTACTTACAACTAATGTAGAAAGTCATAGCTGGTCAAGCTAGCATTTAAGTCGTGTTCTTCATGAGTTCTAAGCTGAAGATGAATTATCTTCATTAGACTATCCCATCCAAGACTCTAGGACTATTTTCCAAAAGTACAAGGATAATACATAAGAGCTAGTGGGTTAGACGGAGAGCAATGAAATGATGCCTTTTGCATATGACAAAATATGATATGATATGATCAAAAATCAAAGGCACTATGGTTACATAAGACATGTACAATAAAGAGTCAGTCAAAATTCCAAAACACCTTTTTGGTGAGGAAATCTTGACACTGCATGATTGCAGAGGAAGCAACAGTTATTCTTCTTTTGGGGACATGGAGGCTAGTAGATTACTCACAAATTGGTGAAAACCTTCATCTCTGAGTAAGTGAATAAACTAATTAGCTAAGTGTGTAATCAATAACTAAAAATTGGAGGTCAAATAGTGGAGGGAGATGAGAAGAGGTCAATACAAATATTTGAACAGAGGTAATGATGAATAGAATAAAATATCTGATAAAAACAAATTGCAGAAATGTAGAAAAAACTGAGGAATGGATTAACAAACTGTGGTAAACCTACAAAATGGAGTACTACTCAGCAGTAAAAAATAATGATAAACTAAAACTCATAGGCAAATGCAAAGATTTGGAGAATATCCTCCTGAGTAAGGTCTCACAAACCCAGAAAAATAAGGAGGAGATGTACTCACTCATTACTGGACTTTAAGCAAAAGCATTCTTATTCATTGAAATATGATGGGTGAATAAAGTGATTTAAAACACACACAAAACAAACAAACAAACAAACAAACTTCTGGTTTGACTATAGTAGGTTTGCTTAGCAGGAATTTGTAGTGGCTATAATGCATCCGTGGGCTTTAGCTGTGAGCTACTGTACTTTCCTCATCTATATTCTGTAGCTGAGCCTAACCTGGCTTGAGGAGTTTTAAATTTTATTTTTTTGTTGTTTCATATATTTTAGAGAAAAGAGAAGTTTTATTACTTAATGGGGTGGATTTTTTAATCTATTCTGGATATATAGATATATTAAAGCTTGATACTGATTTTTTTTTCTTCTTTATTTTGTATTTATCAAAAAAAAACAGTAAAAAGAATTTAAAATGCAGAAGAGTGAACAATAACTATACAGAGGATAAGAATCATAAGCATGGCTTATCAAGGGTAGAAATACAAATAAGATTGCTACACATATATTTTCTTTGTGTTCAGCTTTTTAAAAAACAAAAAAGGAATAAAAAATTAAAATATTACTAAAATATATAAACACAGAGTTGGAAAATTTTGCTGATTTGCTGTATGAACCTTACTTTATATTTGTTGAATAAATGAATTAATTGATAAACATAATTTAATACATAAAATTAAATTGAATAGCTATAGCTATGATAAAAAAAAAAAACTATAGCCAATTAACTTTTGCTATAAGACAGTCTTCTAATTCTCAGTTGATTACCTCTGAGGTAAACAGTTTTTTTCTGACTGTGCTAGGAGTCATTTATTTTCTTTGTTTTTTGCAGAGCTATAAGGATATGAGTAAGAAATTTATGACCACATTCAGGCGATATTGAGTGTCAATTTTTATTTTGTTTCAAAATTGATAGTATATTTTACATTAGGCTCCATTATCCACAGAGAGCTTTTCAGAAAATCTTTCTGTATAGTCACTTGTCTCAGTAATCCTTGTGGAAACAAATCCAATGCCAGTTATGTATTTTGCTTCTAAGGGAAAAAAATCAAGTATGTATCTTGAGTGGTGAGGAAAAAGTAACAGTGTTATGAACAACAAATTCTGATGCCTTACCTTCATAAAATTAGAGCACATATGTTTCTTTTAATTGAGTTTTCATTTTTTATGAAGCTTCTAAAATCATGTCATTCACAGCATCATCTCTGAAGTGATTTTTAAGCAAATTGAAAGTCTTCATTCCCCCCCACATACACACACTTGCATATGCACACACATACATAAGGAGAAGATAAAGAGGGGGCATCTGTCTTATGTGATCCAAACTTTCTAAAATTTAGTATGTAAGGATTGTAAGCTATCTTAAACTCAGATGTTCTTGCTTCTGACACTTGAGCACTCCATTTATACTTTGGTAGACATGGAACCCAGGACTTATTACATACTAGTTAGATACTCTTACAAAAGTACTATAGGCAGGACTTCATTTATTTGTCTTCTTTATAATATTTAGTCTTTGTATGTTATTAATGTATTAAATTGTAAGTTAAGTTAACATATGTGTCTTTTGAAGAGTTCAGTAAGTTCTTTTTAATATCTTCTTTTTTTCATGTCTTGTACCATTTATCAAGTTATATGCTAGGTAAATTTTATAACAGTGTAAGAATTCCCACTTTAAGTAAATGTAAGATGTTATCAATTTGCTGAATTATAATATAAATAATTCTTTTGATTTCTAAATTATGTCTACTTTATTTTACACACCGCCCAATCACTTGGACAATAAAAGACTTAATTTCCCCTTCATTTCTGTTTTTTGGTCTATGTGATTATGGTGAAGAGTAAGTCATAAAAACGAGTTCATAGTAGAGAAAAGAGTAAAACAGCCTTGAAAAAGCATTTCAATAAAACTCAAGTCATGCAAGAAAAGTAAAAAACAAAACAATAAAATTATGAGTAATTTAAAAGAGATGATGGCCCTTTTTTCACATATCTCTTATACTCCAGGCTTCAAATAACAAGACAGATATTTCAGCATGGTAACTTGAAGAAACTGCTCCCCAGCATGGCTATTATATAATAGAACCAAAGTAGACAATTAAGAGCATAAAGGATTAGTTATTTACCATTAACAAAAGTCAGAAAAAGACTGCACTCACTAAACACCTTTCATCTATTAAATGATTCATCAGTGCTTAATTCATGCTCTATGCATACATGAAATTCTTTATGTTGACCTCTTCTTTGTGTATGCATTCTCTCTCTCTCTCTCTCTCTCTCTCTCTCTCTCTCTCTCTCTCTCTCTCTCTTCTCTCTCCCCCCTCTCTCTCCCCCTCTCTCTCTCTCTCCCTCTCTCTCCCTTTCTCTCCCTCTCTCTGTCTCTGTATGTATGTGTTTGTGTGTACCACAGCATATGTGTGGAAGTCACATGACAGCTTCCTAGAGTCAGTTCTTTCTTCTACTTTACATGGGTCAGAGAAATTATCCTTCAGTCATCATGATTATGCATCAGTTGTTATTATTCCAAGAGCCAGCTCACTGTGCTCCTACCCCATTACCATAAATAAACATCAGAAAAGAAAATTTTTATTTCATTTCTTCTAATGTAAGATTGCATAAGATGAAGATGGAGTTAGTGTTTGCCTCATTTTCACTAAATACTTCCTAAATGTAAGCTTCTCTGCTGCATATATCCAAGTGTTTTTGAAATGTTCCTCAAGAGCAATGATTCTCAATCTTCCTAATGTTACAGTCCATTAATACAGTTTCTCATGTTGTGGTGACCTACAACCTTAAAAATATTTTCATTATTTCTTTTAACTGCATTTGCTACTGCTATATATCATGCTATATTTGTGTTTTCCAAGACAACCCTTGATAAAGTTTCTTTCCTGTCGTAATATGATTGAATAAAACTGTGACATTCTCTATAGCTTGTGTTCACTATGTGTTTGCTGCACAGTAGAATGAAGCTACTGGAAGAAGTGCCCCCAATGTGGCTATGTGAATCTTAAAAAGAGGCATGTGGCAGTGGATTTCCTCTTCTAACCCTTCTTTTTCTTTTCCCTTCTTTTCATTCTTTCTTCCTTCCTTCATTCCTTTCCTTCTTTTTTTTTCTTCTTTCTTTACCTCTTTCTCTCTAATCCCCCTTCCCTTCTCTGGCTATCCAAACTCCCTAAAATAAACTCTCTGTGTGGCACCTGGCAGTGAGTGTCTCTCTCCCATGTGCAAAAACTAACAGATATCATCTTTGATACTTTAAGTCAAATTTTAAATTATTATAAAAAATAGAGTGCGTATACATCATTCCTAGCAAATATCCATTATTTGTATATACTTTAAATGTTTTAAAGCATCTATCACTGAGCATTTTAAATAGTTATTAGGACATATAAAAGAAATATTCATGTTTACTATACTCTAACAACCTGAAATACTCAGACTCCATTTTAAATACATAAGAGGAATAGATTTTGGGGAATTTGTGGAAAGCTACTAACTTATGTTCTTAATGCTCAGCTCACAAGTTATCCCGTTCTTTTATTTTTATTTCTTTGTATTTTAGAATATATTAAATTCTTTTGCTTCTCAACATTTCTAGGTGAGAATTTCAAAATTTCTCAAAATGAGACAAGTAGATTTAAAAATGGGAACTTTTACTCACTGATTTTGTCAACAAATAATATGATAATTTTTTCTTTTACAGGTTTTTAAATATCCGCTTCATTCACAAACTTTGAAAATGTGATTATACAGATTTGAGATGTTAAATCCATGTTTGCTTTTGTGCTACATTTTAGGGAGGAACATGTGATATCCAACTTACAAGAATATATAGATAGAACACTGTGATTTTTTTCCCTCAGATGATGACAGTTATCCATCCCTTATTAAGGAGGTAGGAAGTGATAAAGTGATCAATATCTTAGATTTGCTACAAGGTGATATTATGTTCTGAATCTGGAGGCCTAAACCTTAACTGCATGGCATATATAGATTATCAAGACATCATAGTTATAAAAGGGACAGGAAAATAAATGACATTAACCAAATGACACATACTTACTCAATTGGAGGTGAGAAGTCAAGCTCCCACAAGCAACTGAAAAGTGAAAGCATTTTTGATATAATTAGAAAGACTCAGTAATTAGAAGATTTTGACAGGTTCTTGAAATTATTACATTAGCTGATAACCAACTATATTTATTTCAAATTAATGAATTGAAATCTTTTAAAAATCCTATGGACTGAATGCCTATAAGAAAAGCCTAGAGAAATCCCACACTAGAGAACAAACAGCAAAACCGAAAGCCTTAGAACAATTAGATGCAAACTCACCTAGAAGGAGTAGACAGCAGGAAATATTCAAAATTAGAGCTGAAATCAATACAATTGAACCAAAAAGAGCAATATAAAAAATCAATGAATCAAGATTTGGTTCTTTGAGAAAGATAATAAGATAGATAAGCCCTTATCCAAATTAATCAAAAAGCAAAGAGAGAACATCCAAATCAACAAAATCAGGAATGAAAAGGAGGACATAAAAACAAAACCCCAAGAAATCCAGAGAACTATAAGGTCGTACTTTGAAAAACTATATTCCACAAATATGGAAACCCTACAAGAAATAGACAGCTTTTTGGACAGTTACCATTTACCAAAATTAAATGAAGTCCAGATTAATTACCTAAACAGACCTATAACCCTTAAGGAAATTGAAGCTGTCATTAAAAGCCTCCCAGGTTAAAAAAAAAAAAAAAAAAAGAAGCCCATGTCCAGATGGTTTAAGTGCAGAATTCTACCAGACACTTAAGGAACAATTACTACCATTACTCCTCAAAATATTTCACACAGTAGAAACTAAAGGAATATTGCCTAATTCCTTTTATGAGGCCACAATTTCCCTAATACCCAAGCCACTCAAAGACAGAACAAAGAAAGACAATTACAGACCACTTCTTCTCATGAATATTGATGCTAAAATTCTCAACAAAATTCTGGCAAAACTTATAAAACAATATATAATAAAATATCATCCACCATGTCCAAGTAGGTGTCCTGAAATGCAGGGTTAGTTCAACATATGAAAAGCTGTAAATGTCATCCATCATATTAAAAAAAAATGAAGGAAAAAAACACAAGGTCATATCCTTAGATGTTGAAAAAGTCTTTGACAAAATTTAATACTCCCTTATGATAAAAGCCGTGGAGAGATCAGGAATACAGAGAAAATATCTCAATACAATAAAGGCAATTTACAAGGCCAAAAGCCAACATCAAACTTAATGGAGAAAAATTCAAAAATTAGGAACTATCAAGGATCCTCTCTCCCCTTATCTATTATCAAAACAATTTTGCTCAAAAAAGGAACCTCAGGAAGCATCACCATCCCAGACTTCAAGTTATACTATAGAGCTACAGTAATAAAAACAGCCTGGAACTGGCATAAAAAGAGACTTGTGGATGAATGGAATAGAATTGAGGATCCAGGCATTAACCCAAAAACCTATGAACGCCTGATCTTCAACAAAGAGGCCTGTAATATTCAACGGAAAAAAAATAGTATCTTTAACAAATGGTGTTGGCATAACTGGAAGGAAGTGTGTAGAAAAATGCAAATAGATCCAAGCCTATCACCCTGTACAAAACTCAAATCCAAGTGGATCACAGACCTCAACTTAAACCCAGCCACTTTAAACTTGATAGAAAAGAAAGTGGAAAATACTCTCCAACGAATTGGCACAGGTGACCACTTCCTAAACATAACACCAGTGGCACAGATACTAAGAACAACAAAAAATAAGTGGGACCTCCTGAAACTGGGAAGCTTCTGTAAAGCAAAAGACACTGTCAATAGGACAAAATGACAGCCTACAGAATGGGAAAAGATTTTCACTAACCTTACAAGTGATAGAGGAATGATCTCTAAAATACATAAAGAACTCAAGAAACTAGAGCCTAAAATCTTGAATAACCCAATCAAAAAATGAGGTTCAAATCTAAAAAGGAAATTCTCAGCAGAAGAATTACGAATGGCTGAAAGGCACTTGAAAAAGTTTTCAACTTCCTTAGCCATCAGAGAAATGAAAATCAAAACAAATTTGAGTTACCACCTTACACCTGTCAGATTGGCTAAAATAAAAGACACATATGACAGCCTATCCTGGAGAGGTTGCAGAGTAGGGGTGACACTCCTCCATTGTTGGTGGGAATGTAAGCTTGTTCAGCCCCTCTGGAATGTAGTATGGCTGTTTCTCATAAAACTGGGAAATAATTTCCCAAAGGATCCAGCAATACCACTTCTAGGCATATACCCTAAAGAGACACATTCTCACTCCAAATGCATTAACTCAGCTATGTTCATTGCAGCATTATTAGTAACAGCAAGAACCTAGAAACAGCCTAGATGCCTCTCAACTGAAGAATGCATTAACAAACTCTGGTACATCTACACAATGGAGTACTTACTGCACAGCTGTAAGAAAAAAATGATATCCTAAAATTTGCAGGCTAATGGATGGATTTGTACGATATCTTCCTGAGCAAGGTATCACAAACCCAGAAAGATAAGACGGGGATATTCTCACTCATTAGTGTACTCTAAACAAAAAAAGCAAAAAGGAAAGCATTTCCAAGCTGCAAACCACAACCACTGAACAGCTTGAGATCTGAAACACCTTGGACTGGCACCTTGAATGCTACTCCCTCTAGAGGAACACCTGACTCAGTTTTGATGTTGGGGTGAGGAGACTGGATCTGCCAGGAATGAATGCTAAACTAAGCCATAATGGGTCCTTGGGACCTCCTGACATTGCTGGGAGGAAATGGGTAGATGTGAAGAAGAGAGAGTGACTGGAGGGGGTGGGAGTTATAAGGAAACTTGAACAAGGATATACATGGATAGAAAATGTGACATCATTCATAATAAGAAAAAGAAATACAAAAAATAAAAAAGAATAATTGGAAATAATTAAATGTAGTTCAGAGGTGAATGTTTTCATCATCATAATGGATTCAACCATAGTTTCTATCACTTGCATATATTTCCTTTTTTAAATCAGTTGTGTATATTTACTTCTCATAGTTCTAGTAACTTGTCAGATATTAATTAATGAAAATTAAATGTTTTGAATAGCCCCTTCTCATGCCAAAAAAATTCCACGGAAATTATGATAAAATTGAATGCACCACAACATGCTATTTCCTACTTAAAGAGTGGAAAAACAATTTGCAAAATCTGTGAAAGACACCAACACTTTGCCATGAAGAAGAACAAACCACAAAGACAACTCCATTTTGCCGCAAAATTACCTTAATTAAGGAAACAGATAAACTTTCTTGTTAGTAAAGGAGCTTGCTGTGTGAAACTCTTAGATCCAACAAAAGAACCAAATCACCCATTGGGAAATAATAAGTAAAAAATTTTTGGAACTAGCTGTTTTACCTGTGGCTTTTTTCAAATATAAATAAGACAAGCTCACAAAGAGAATGAAAGGGATATCCATAACAGAATTCCATTTTAACAGCTAACACTCTAAATTACACAAACATTCACTAATTTGACAATGATTATGTAAACAATAGCTTGGTTGCAAAATGGAAGGACATTAATCAGATATTCAGAATCAAGCATAAAAATAATAACAGTAACACTCATGTAATTTAAGAGACAACTACAATATTCCAAAAGCAATTTGTATTATAACAATAATTACAGAATATATACATGCATATATTTGGAAGAATATTGAATTTTCCATCAAAATTAAGTCATTGACTTCTTTTTACTGTAGAGATCATGTTTTATTTGGTTTCTTTATTTTGTTTTTCATTCTGATTAGACCTTCTACTTTCATATCTGCTGCATTAGAGAAAATACTAATTCTAAAATCAAAAAATACATTAAATACAAAACTTGTATTAAAATTGTATCTGCTTATTAGCTAACATTTTATCCTACCACAGCTTCGGACATGTTAATAGGAGCCACATCATTCTTACCTGGAAATAAAATGTTGTATTCTTTTTGATATAACAGACAATGGAGGCTTCCATTTAACATTGCAGCACTTGCACAGAGTTCCTCAGGAATGAAATAGGGAGTGCTACAACAGTGGGCTTGTTTCACAGTATCTTTGATTTTTTAAAAAATGAATTTGTCAAAATTTACTACTAATTTTCTCAAACATTGCCTCAAAATGAAAAAAAAATCTCTATAGTAACTTTTATAAACTGAAAACATTTATATTTGAATGTTTTTTTAAAACCTAGCCATTTTGTTTATATGACTAAAAACTAAAAACAAACAACATGTTCATCTAAAGCAAAACTCACAAAATCTGTAGTCATAAAACACAATGCTTATACCAAGGAAATGAATGAAGCTCCACTCTGGGGAGCATCAACAATGTAGTCTCTCTCAACTCCAGTGTTGGTCAAAGATGCTAGGTAGAGAGTGGCCCTTGTGGTCTAAGTTCATATTATAGGCTTCAAATCTCAGATCAGCATAAAAAAAACGGTACTTACTGATACACACTCAGATTATACATTACAAACCCCAAAACTTTGAATAACCCAGTCAAAAAATGGGGTTCAGAACTAAAAAGGGAATTCCCAGCAGAAGAATTACCAATGGCTGAAAGGCACTTGAAAAAATGCTCAACATCTTTAGCCATCAGAGAAATGCAAATCAAAAGATCTTTGAGATACCACCTTATACCTGTCAGATTGGCTAAAATAAAAGACACAGATAACAGCCCATGCTAAAGAGGATGAGGAGCAAGGGGAACACAACTCCATTGTTGGTGGGAGTATCAGCTTGCTCAGCCATTCTGGAATGTAGTATGGCAGTTTCTTAGATAACTGGGAATCAATCTCCCCAAGGATCCAACAATACCACTACTGTGCATATACCCTAATGACACACAGTCGCACTCCAAAGGCATTAGCTCAAGTATGTTCACAGAAGGAATATTATAAATTTTAAGAAATTTTTCATTTTGGTATATATAGGCATATTCTCTATATTCTATTTTTTGTTATACAAATATTTGTAAATATATAGTTTTCTCATTAAATCCAGTGTCTTTCTTGTACAAAAATTGTCATGTGAAAGCTAGAGACTAAGGCAATAGATTTCTAGTTAAAAACAATTGGTCCACTGAGTAGTCCCAATGTAGCACTGAAAACCTGGAAGTTCCCAAATGAGTGTACTTCAAATTTTAAAAAATGAAAAAAAAAGTGGATTATGAAATAAATCAGTAGTGGCTGGCATTATCAGGGTATGAGGTCTTTATTAGGAAAAAATATCATTAGTAAGTCCAACATTGCCTTCTCCTTCTCAAACTCCTGTTCCTCCTCCTATTTCTCTTTCTCTATTCTAGGCCATTCTTTGAAAATTACCATCAAAACTTCCCCTCCACTTCCCCCATATGTCATCATGAAGGTACACCTGTACATTATAAAGGTCCTAGATATTTCCTAATCTAGTCAAGTTCTGAAAGCAGATATCACAACCCAACTCTTGTCAACTTGACACCCACATACACCTGCTAATGTCATGCTTAATTCCCATCTCACACACAATCTAAATTAAATTTTTCATAGATGTCTTCATGGATGTATATTTTTCTGGTAATCTAGTAATTAAATAGGAGATAGAGCTAAAGGAATATTTAAGAATTGATACTATCTCAATGTTGCAGTGCTTGATATGATATTGAGAGAGAAAAAATTATCTATGCTTAAAGCAAATATATGCATATATATATGTATATATGCGTATATTTTGCACATAAATACTCAGCAAAATAGAACATAAACATAGAAGGGGATTAGAATGCTTATTTTTGTAGTGGATAATATATGTGACCACAGTTGCCCTTTATCAGTGTCTTAATCTCTCTGCTCTGTATTCATCTAGGCTCAGCAATTACATCAGCTGTTTTTGGTCCTATACCTGGAATATTGAGTGTCTCACAACTGCATTTCTAAAGTTCTGGGTCATTTATCATCCTCTGTTGGGTTGTGGTAGTTTCCCATTGAAGTTAAGTAACATTAAGTTTTAGTAACATTAAGAGACAGCCTAAGGGGTCTTCTTTACTCTAGTCACACTGATTCTGTCCATTTGTAGAAGTACTCCAATTTTCATCACATTGTTTGAGCCAGTTGTCTCTGTTAACAATGTAATTCTTTTCGTAGCTGTTGATTCTGTAACTTTTCTTGTCACTGTAATGAAGTACCACACTAAGCATCTTGACAGAAGAAGAATTTATATTGCCTGTGAGTTGAGCACATTCTCTCCCAGCAGAGAAAAAAGGTGGAAGGAGTGGCTTAAAGCTGGGACAGTAGAAGCATAGACAACTTATCATATTTCTGCAGACCAGAAAAAAAGAGGTGATCTGAGAAAGGCAAGCATCTAAAGCTACGTCTACATAATAAAGGTCCCACTGCCACCAAAAGTTATGATGGGGAAAATTAGAAGTGAGTTTAGTGATATCATCCACATTCAAAGTGTAGAACTACAGATTTTTGAAAGGTAATAGATAATTTGGAGACACCATTTTTACAATGATCACTTCTATTTTACCCCTAAGTCAGTCACTTGCTTCTCTATATCACAGTGCCAGACGTTTGTTAAAACCCTGTGAAACCATACATCTTTTGTTTTATTTTCCTTCTGATATTTTTATGTAAATACTACTGGTTTTGGTTATTATGGGTTTCTTTAAAGTCATTTTTTTTTACTTTTAAAATTTATATTTTTTCATTGATACTACATATTAAACAGAGTTTGTAATTTTTCCTCCCTCCTCTTCTCCTGTGCACCCACTTGCTTTCTATCTACTTGTCCACACTTTCCATCCTCTATGTTGATTCAGAAAAGGGTAGGCCTCCCATGGACTTGTACAAAGCATAGAATTTCAAGTGGAGGCAGAACCAAGCTCTTTCTTTTGCCTCAAGGATAGTGGAGTTCATCTGGTAATCCAGCATGGAAAACAGGTTTCTAAAAGCCAGCTACACCCCAGGGAAAGATCCTGACTCACTGATAAGAGCATCACAAAGAGACCAAGCTACACAACTGTCACACATATATAGAAGACCTTGGTCAGTTTCATGCAGGCTCCCAACTGTTGTTTTAGAGTCCATGAACTTTGAGGAGCTCAGGTGAATTGTCCCTGTGAGTTCTTCTGTCATGCCCTGGCTTATACAATCCCTCCTCTCTTTCTTCAGCAATACTCCATGAATGCAGCCCAGTGCTTGGCTGTTGATATCTGCATCTGCTTCATTTACTGGATAGAGTATCTCTGATAACAATTAGGGTAGTCACCAATCTAATTACAAAACATGGCCAGTACAGGCATCCTTTCCACTACTGCCAGGAGTCTTATGTTGGGTCATACTTAAGAAATCCTACGTGTTTTCCAAAAGCCACATTTCTCTCTAACCTTGAAATGCCTCCCACCCCATCAAGACATCACTTTCAGTACTTTTAATCGCTGTTCAGTTGCCCTTCTGCACCCTTGAGTTCACATCTCTTCACTTCTCCACCCCAATTTTGCTAGGAGATCTCTTATATTTCCCTTTCCCATGTAAACTCATGCAACCCTTTTTGGGTCCTCCTTGTATCTAGCCTTTCTGGGGCTAGGGACTGTAGATTGGTTATCTTATGGTTTACTTCTAATATCACTATGAGTGAATCCATACTATGTGATTTTCTGGGTCTAGGTCACTTAGGGTGATATTTTTTCTAGTTTCTTCTTTGCCTGCAAATTTATGATGTGATTGTTTTTGTTGATGTTTGTTTGTTTTTGTTGGTTTTACTACTGAATAATATTCCATTATGTAGATATACTATATGTTCCTTAATTATTTTTCAATAGGTGGCATTTAGGTTGTTTCCAAGTTCTGGCTATTACAAATAAGGCTGCTATAAACATAGCTGAGCAAATGTCCTTGGGATATGCTGGAGTAACCTTTGGAATATGTGCTCAAAATTTGTAAAATTGAGTCTTGGGGTAGATTGTTTCCAAGTTTTCTGAGAAAATGTTATGTTTATTTCCAAAGTAACTGAAAAAGGTTGAATTTCCTTGAATGTCTGGTAGAGTTCTACAGTAAAACCATCTAGTCCTTGCCTTTTTTTATTTGAGAGACTTTTAATAACAGCTTCAATTTCCCTTGGTTTTATAAGTCTGTTTATGTCTTTAATCAGTTCTTGATTTAACTTTGGTAATTAGTACTTTTTCAGAAAGCTGTCCATTTCTTTTAGGTTTCCCATTTTAGTAAAGTATAGATTTTCATTTTTCTTTTTTTTCTTTATTTATTTTGTATTTATCAAGAAAAACAGTAAATTGAATTTAAAATGCTGATAAGTTAACAATAACTATAAAGAAAATAAAAATCGTAAGCATGACTTATCAAGGGTGATAATGCAAATAATTTGCTACACATACAATAACTTTGTGTTTCGCTTTCCCTCTGGATTTCTTTTTCTATCCCAGTATATCCTTATTCAAGGTCTCTTCCCCCTCCTGGCACATCAGGTCATTTTTTCTTCTCCACAATTCCCCATTCCCTCCTTGGGCAGGCAGTAGACAGTCCCAATGGTCCCACTGATCCAATAATGCTTAGTTCAGTCTCCACTCCTGGCAAATCCAGTTTTGCCCCCCCTCCCTCAAGAGTGAGTCAGGTGTTCCTCTAGGTGGAGTGGGATCCCAATGGTCAGTCCAGGGTTCTTCTGATCCCAAGCTGTTCAGTGGTTGTGGTTTGCTGCTTGGGCATGCTTGGCTTTTCTCTTGTTTGTTTGTTTAGAGACCACTAATAAGTGAGTTCATCACCTGTTTATCTTTCTGGGTTTGTGATACTTTGTTGAGGAGGATATTCTCAAAATCCATCCATTTGCCTGCAAATTTTAGGATATCATTTTTTCTTACTGCTGAGTAGTATTCCATTGTGTAGATGTACCACAGTTTGTTAATCCATTCTTCAGTTGAGGGACATATAGGTTGTTTCCAGGTACTTGCTATTACAAATAATGCTGCTATGAACATAGTTGAGCTAATAACTTTGGAGTGTGAATGTGCATTTTAAGGGTATACACCCAAAAGTGGTATTGCTGGGTCCTTGGGGAAATTCATTTTTAATTTTCTGAGAAACCACCATATTGCATTCCAAAGTGACTGAACAAGCTTACACTCCCAGCAATGATGGAGTAGTGTTCCCCTTGCTCCGCATCCTCTCCAACATAGGCTGTCATCTGTGCCTTTTATCTTAGCCAATCTAACAGGCGTTAGGTGGTATCTCAAAGTTATTTTGATTAGCATTTCTCTGACGGCTAAAGAGGTTGAACACTTTTTCATGTGCCTTTCAGCCATTTGAAATTCTTCTACTGAGAATTCCCTCTTTAGTTCTGAGCCCCATTTTCTGATTGGGTTAGTAAGGGTTTTGGGCCCTAGATTCTTGAGTTCTTTATATATCTTAGAGATCAGTCCTCTATCACTTGTAGGGTTGGTGAAAATCTTTTCCCATTCTGTAGCCTGTCATTTTGTCCTATTGACAGTGTCCTTGGCTTTACAGAATCTTCCTGGCTTCAGGAGATCCCACTTATTGATTGTTGGTCTTAGTGTCTGTGCCACTGGTGTTATATTTAGGAAGTGGTCACCTGCGCCAATTCGTAGGAGTGTATTTCCCACTTTCTTTTCTATCAAGTTCAAAGTGGCTGGGTTTATGTTGAAGTCTTTGATCCACTTGGATTTGAGTTTTGTGCAGGGTGACAGGCTCAGATCTATTTGCATTTCTCTACACACTTCCATCCAGCAATGCCAACACCATTTGTTAAATATACTATCTTTTTTCCATTGAATGTTTTGGGTCTCTTTGTCAAAGATCAGGTGTTCATAGGTTTTTGAGTTAATGTCTGGATCCCCAATTCTATTCCATTGATTCACAAGTCTGTTTTTATGCCAATACCAGGCTATTTTTATTACTGTAGCTCTATAGTATAACTTGAAGTCAGGGATGGTGATACCTCCTGAGATTTTTTTGTTGAGTAAAATTGTTTTGACAATCCTGACTTTCCTGTTATTCCAAATGAAATTGAGTATTGTTCTTTCAGGGTCCAAAAAATACTGTGTTGGGATTTTGATGGGCAGTGCATTGAATCTGTAGATTGCCTTTGATAGAATTGCCATTTTTACTATGTTGATTCTACCAATCCAGGAACATGGGAGAGCTTTGCATTTTCTGATATCCTCTTCAATTTCTTTCTTCAGTGATTTAAAATTTTTGTCAAATAGGTCTGTTACTTCTTTGGTTATAGTTACTCCAAGGTATTTAATACTATTTGCAGCTATTATGAAGGATAATATTTCCCTTATTTCTTTCTCAGCTCTTCTATCTTTAGTGTATAGAAGGGCTACTGATTTCTTTGAATTGATCTTGTATCCTGCTACGTTGCTGAAGGTATTGATCAGCTATAGCAGTTCCTTGGAAGAATTTTGTGGGTCACTTATGTATACAATCATATCATCTGCAAATAGCGATAACTTCACTTCTTCTTTTCCAATTTGTATCCCCTTAATCTCTTTTCATTCCCTTATTGCTTTAGATAAAACTACAAGAACTACATTGAATAGATAAGGGGAGAAAGGATATCATTGTCTAGTTCCTGATTTTAGTGGGATTGCTTTGAGTTTTCTCCATTATGTTTGATACTGGCTGTTGACTTCTTGTAAATCACCTTTATTATATTTAGGTATTCTCCATGTATTCCTAATCTCTCCAGGGCTTTAATCATAAACGAGTGTTGGATTTTGTCAAAGGCTTTTTCAGCATCTAAGGATATGATCATTTGGTTTTGTTCCTTTAGTTTTTTTATATGATGGATAACATTAATAGTTTTTCATATGTTAAACCAGCCCTGCATTTCTGGGATGAAGCCTACTTGGTCGATGTGGATGATATCTTTTATACATTGTTGTATACGGTTTGCCCAAATT
Source organism: Sigmodon hispidus (assembly GCA_004025045.1). Taxonomy (NCBI): domain Eukaryota; kingdom Metazoa; phylum Chordata; class Mammalia; order Rodentia; family Cricetidae; genus Sigmodon; species Sigmodon hispidus. The sequence continues at coordinate 3,072 of PVIH01021819.1, read as the reverse complement.
TTGTTTAGAATTTTGGCATCAATATTCATGAGGGAAATTGGTCTGTAATTCTCCTTCTTTGTTGTGTCTTTGAGTGGCTTGGATATGAGGGTAATTTTGGCCTCATAAAAGGAATTTGGCAATATTCCTTCAGTTTCTACTGTGTGTAATAATTTTAGGAGTAATGGTAGTAATTCTTCCTTGTATGTCTGGTAGAATTCAGCACTGAAACCATCTGGACCAGGGTTTTTAATTTTGGGGAGGTTTTTAATGACAGCTTCAAATCCTTAAGAGCTATAGGTCTGTATAGGTAATTAATCTGATCTTCATTTAATTTTGGTAGATGGTACCTGTCCATGAAGCTGTCCATTTCTTCTAGGTTTTCCATTTTTGTGGAATACAGATTTTCAAAATATGATCTGATAATTCTCTGTATTTCCTGGGGGTGTGTTGTTATGTCCCCCCTTTTGTTTCTGATTTTGTTGATTTGAACATTCTCTCTCTCTGTTTTTTGATTAGTTTGGCAAAGAGCTTATCTGTCTGGTTAACTTTCTCAAAGAAACAACTCTTAGATTCATTGATTTTTGTATTATTCTTTTTGTTTCCATTGTATTGATTTCAGCTCTAAGTTTGATTATTTTCTGCCATCTACTCCTTCTAGGTGAGTTCCCTTCTAATTGTTCTAATGTTTTCAGCTGAGCTGTTAGGTCTCTAGTGTGGAATTTCTGTAGGTTTTTCATATACGCATCTAGCACTATGAATTTTCCTCTTAAGACTGCTTTCATTGTGTCCCACAAGTTTGGATACATTGTGGATTCATTTTCATTAAATTCTAGGAAGACTTTGATTTCTTTCTTAATTTCTTCCTTGATCCAGAGATGGTTCAGCTGAATGATGTTTAGTTTCCATGAGTTGGTAGGCTTTCTTTGGGTTTTAATGCTGTTGAACTCTAACTTTAGGCCCTGGTGGTCTGATATGTTACAATGGATTATTTATATTTTTTTGTATCTGTTGATATTTGCTTTGTAACCAATTATGTGGTCAATTTTGGAGAAAGTTCCATGAAGAATTGAGAAATATTTATATTTCTTTGCGTTTGGGTGGAAGCTTCTGTAGATATCTCTTAAATCCATTTGCATCATAACTTTTTTAGACTCTTTATTTCTCCATTGAGTCTCTGTCTGGTTGATCTATCCAGGGTTGAAAGTAGGGTATTGAAGTCTCCCACTATTAGGGTGCAAGAATTGATGTGGGAATCGAGCTTTAGCAGTGTTTCTTTTACATTAGTAGGTACCCTTATGTTAGGGGCATAAATATTCAAGATTGAAATCTCCTCTTGACCAATTTTTCCAGTGATGAATAAGTAGCGACCATCTTGGTCCCTTTTAATTGTTTTTAGCTTAAAGTTTACTTTGTTAGATATTAGGATTGCAACCCCCGCTTGTTTCTTAGGACCATATCACTGGAAAATCTTTTCGAACTCTTTATTTTAAGCCTATGTCTGTCCTTGTGGTTGAGGTGTTTCTTTTTTTTTTTTAATGCAAATAAGATTGGTACACATATATTTACTTTGTGTTCAGCTTTCCCTCTGAATTTTTTTTTCCATCCCTGTATATCTTTATCCAAGGTCCCTTCCCCCTCCCACCACATCAGGTCATTTTTTCTTCTCCGCAACTCCCCATCCCCTCCCTGGGAAGGGAGCAGACAGTCCTATGGTCCCACTGACCCAATAATGCTTGGATCAGTCTCCACTCCTGGCAAATCCAGTTTTGTTCCCCCTCTCTCAAGAGTGAGTCAGGTGTTCCTATAGTTGGAGTGGGGTCCAAAGGGTCAGTCCAGGGTGTTTCTGATCCCAAGCTGTTCAGTGGTTGTGGTTTGCCGCTTGGGCATGCTTGGCTTTTTTTCTTGTTGATTTGTTTAGAAACCACTACTGAGTGAGTACATCCCCTGCTTATCTTTCTGAGATTGTGATACCTCGCTCAGGAGGATATTCTCCAAATCTATCCATTTGCCTGCGAATTTTAGTATATCATTTTTTCTTAATGCTGAGTAGTATTCCATTGTGTAGATGTACCATAGTTTGTTAATCCATTCTTCAGCATTATTTGTAATCTTGCTATTACATTGTGTAGATGTACCATAGTTTGTTAATCCATAGCAGCATTATTTTTAATCTTGCTATTACAAATAATGTTGCTATGAACATAGTTGAGCTAATACATTTGGAGTGTGATTGTGCCTCTTTAGGGTATACACCCAGAAGTGGTATTGCTGGGTCCTTGGGGAGACTGATTCTTAATTTTCTGAGAAACTGCCATATTGCATTCCAAAGTGGCTGAACAAGCTTACACTCCCACCAACAATGGAGGAGTGTTCCCCTTGCTCCGAATCCTCTCCAGCATAGGCTGTCATCTGTGCCTTTTATCTTAATCAATCTAACAAGTGTTAGGTGGTATCTCAAATTGTTTTGATTTGCATTTCTCTGATAGCTAAAGATGAAGAGCACCTTTTCAGGTGCCTTTCAGCCATCTGTAGTTCCTCTGGTGAGAATTCCCTTTTTAGATCTGTACCCCATTTTTTGATTGGGTTATTCAAGGTTTTGGGCTCTAGATTTTTGAGCTCTTTATATATCTTAGAGATCAGTCCTCTATCACTTGTAGAGTTGATGAAAATCTTTTCCCATTTTGTAGGCTGCCGTTTTGTCCTATTGACAGTGTCCTTGGCTTTGCAGAAACTTCCTAGCTTCAGGAGATCCTACTTATTGATTGTTGGTCTTAGTGTCTGTGCCACTGGTGTTATATTTAGGATGTGGTCGCCTGTGCCAATTTGTAGAAGTGTAAGTCCCACTTTCTTTTCTTTCTTTTTTTTTCCTTCTTTATTTTGTATTTATCAAAAAAAAAAAAACAGTAAAAAGAATTTAAAATGCAGAAGAGTTAACAATAACTATACAAAGGATAAGAATCATAAGCATGGCTTATCAAGGGTAGAAATACAAATAAGATTGCTACACATATATTTTCTTTGTGTTCAGCTTTCCCTATATATCCTTATTCAAGGTCTCTTCCCCCTCCCAACACATCTGGTCATTTTTCT
>PVIH01021818.1:0-28751 GCA_004025045.1 Sigmodon hispidus | reverse complement strand
GAAGGGGACATGGTGGAAGGAGAGAAGAGGGGACATGGTGGAAGGAGAAAATGGGGGACATGGTGGAAGGAGAGAGGGGGACATGGTGGAAGGAGAGAAGGGGGACATGGTGGAAGGAGAGAAGGTGATCATGGTGGAAGGAGAGAAGGGGGACATGGTGGAAGGAGATAACTGACTCCCTCAAGCTTTCTGCTGACCTCTACACACCTGCGGTGTCATATGCATACCCACAGATTGATAAAATAAATAAATATACTTTAAAGGCATGAATATAAGGAGCCAAGAGATGGCTCAGTGGTTTAGAGCACCGGCTGTTTCCAGAGAAGCAGGGTTTAATTCCCAGCACCCACATGGCAGTTCATGCCTGCGTATAACTTCACTTGCAGGGGATCTGACACCCTCCCATAGAGGCAAAACACCGATTGAACATAAAATAAAGATAACTCTTTTCAAAGATTATTTATTTATCATAAATAAATTCTGCCTACCACTGTTGGTTTCACATGTGAGATCAGACACACACACACACACATACACACACACACACACACACACACACACACACACACACACACACACGCTGCCAGGGCCACATGGGAGTTTATTCAGGAGAATTGCCAAGCGAATACAGGAGCACAGAAACAGAAGAGAGAAGAGACAGATTTTCACATGGCAGCTCCTTTTAAAAGAACAGGTGGGCACCGATTTATGTAGCCATGCCTAGGGGCATGCCCTCCATACAGGGTGTGCTCTGGCAGCATCATGTTGGCTTTACCTTGTGGCCGCTAAATGCCGGAAATTCTTATCTCACCCAGTGCCATGTTGGGTTCACCACGTGGCATGCCAGGAATCCTTACATCTCACCATCTCACTCTTATGTTATTATATATTAAAAAAAAAAAAAAAAGAAAACCGCCGGGATTGGACCAGAACAAAGTCTATGGATCTCAAGGCTGCTTCAAGCTGTCTTAAAGTCGAAGTTTGTCTTCTCAGAAGATGAGAACTGTATCCTCTGGTGGTAGGTCCGCTGGGCTTTGTGGTTTATTTCCTGCAGTCAGGGAGTTTAAGCTATGGAATGCTGAATTCTGATCTTCTGGAGCTTAGAAAAAGATGATGAGTTAATGAGAGAACCTTGGGAAGTAGAGTGAGTGTACTCTGCTTGGTCTGGGGATGGGAAAAGGTTAAAGTGTCTCTTGTTTCTTGTTTATCCTGTGCTGAGGGTAAAATGGCTCCTGGATCCTTTCCTTTGGTCCTGGGGGTTGGAGGAAATGGTCTGTTTTACCTGCATTGGCTCTAAAAATGGCTCCTAGTTCCTTTCTCTAGTCCTCAGGGAGTGGTAGATTAACTGTTTTCTGATGGCAAGATGGCGGCTAGCTTTTTTCCATTCCCCAAAAACCATGACTGGAGGGTTAGTGTGGGGGGTAGGGAAAGTGTGAGGTGAAATACCTGGGAGCTTTTCGTTTGCTGTAACTGACTGGACTTTGGCTTGGGGGAAACATGGTGAAATGGAAAAACTCAGAAATGGGGAATTTTAGAGAAATGTGTCTGGCGACACAGGATTCTGAATGTCTCACACTTGGTGCTTCACCTTGGAGACTGGAAGCTAAGCATCTCGTCAGCTCTCAGAGTAGGTGTTGGGACAATGTCCAAAACCAGGCCAGTCATCCTTAGACACTCGTCAGCATCTGGGCATCAGGGTTAAACCCAAACCAATGCAAGCCACCCCTAAAAACTCTCCAGTTTTCAGGAGCAGGTGTCAAACCCAAAGCTAGCCACTATAGGTATCCGTCAGTGCCTACAGTGGGTATACAACGCGATATCAATAGGAACTCGTCAGCACCTGCAATAGGCATCCAGGGCAGAACCCTGTGAACAAGTCTGTGGACAAGGCTCCAGTAACAGGGAAGGCCAGGAATTAATGTCAGATGAGAAGGAACAGCCGGGACAAGTGAAGAGGTGGCTGGTCCTCTGCAAGACTAGAGTCCTACTGGAAAGCGGGAGACAATAGTTTGCGTTTACGCCAACTGGAAAGAGAAAACTTACCAATCTAGGCTAGTAGTGTTTGAAAATGCTGTGGCCATGGGGCAGATGAAAGGTGGCCTGTAGTGAGCCTGGGATCAGATTTTCCTGGTGCTTATGTGCACCTAAGCCCAGGAGAGAACCTATCCAAATGTTGGCACCAAAATACTGGTTTCGAGTGTGAGATCAGATGCACACACTGTTAGTATTTTGCGTGTGGAAGAACTCGCTAGAACTCTGCCAAGAACCACATTAGATTTATTAAAGGAACAAGTGGGGGAGGGAATGGAAGAGAGAGAGGGGGATAGAGAGCAGAGAAGAAGAAAAAAGAGAAAGTCTCCCATGTGGTTGGGGCTTTTAAAGGGAAATCATACAGACACCTTAGATGTGGGCGTCAGAGGCTCCTCAGAGCCTCTGCAGGAGGAAGCCTTTGTTAAGGTATTAAAAAACACAGATTTTGTTTATCTGTATAACTGTGTAAGGATTTATAAACAGTTGTTGGATGTCATGTAGATGTTGGGAATCAAACTTGGGTCCTTTGGAAGAACAGTCAGTGCCCTTAACCTCTGAGTCATCTTGCCAGCTCTCTCAGAGGTGGGTTAAAATGGCTCTTTTGGAGTGAAGACGTCTGCATCATGGGACCGCTTTTTTGCCTGGGACGGCAATCTCTTTTGACAGCAACATTTGGTGCCTCAACTCGGATAGGCTCTCTTCTGAGTTTAGGTGCACATAAACTGGGAGAACCTGATCCAAGGCTGACTACAGGGCCACCTTCTACCTGCCCCATTGCTGCGGTATTTTAAAACACCATCAGCTTCAAATGGTAAGTCTTCCCATTCCAGTCGGCAAATGGGAACTATTGTCTCTGGCTTTCCAGTAGGACTCTAGTCTTGAGGAGGACCAGCTACGATCTTTATTGGTCATGGCTGTTCCTTATTTCCTGACAATCACTCCTGGCTCTTCCCTGTTATTGGAGCCCTACCCACAGGCTTGTTCTCAGAGTTCTGCCCTGGGATGCCTATTGTGGAATGCTGATGAGATTCTATTGATGGTGCGATGAATGCCCACTATGACACTACAGCAGCTAGCGTTGTTTGGCGAATGCTACTGAAAACTAGAGAGTTTTTAGAGGTGGCTTGCATTGGTTTGGGCTTGACCCTGACACCCATTCCAGATGTCGACGGGTATCTAGGGACAGCTGGCATAGTTTTGGACATTGTCCACAACATCTACTCTAAGAACTGATAAGTTGCTTAGCTGTAGCTCCGTTGACCCTCGGGACCACTCAGCTGGGCGATGGCCCAGATTTGGCGTGTTCCCTCCCCCTCTGGGCCTCAATAATAGAGAATGAATCAGCAGGAAATATCCTTTCATTTACACCTCTAAAATGCAGGCTTGAGATTCAAGCCATTTAGCCTTTTTGCCTTACCTAGACACCACCAAGCTTATCTATTTTTGCACAAAGAAATGGCCTAAATACCCCTTAGATTGTTCAAAATAGATGCCTAATGGTGCTTCCACCCCGATATTTTACAGGGGCTAACTTTTGCAAGCGCATGGGCAGATAGAAAGGGTTTTTTTCTATCTCTTTTCATATCTCAGCTCTAAACCTTCTCTCTCCCTGCTTGTTGATCTGAACTCTATGTCTTTCCATATGTCAGTTCTAAACCTTCTCTTCCAGCTCTCTGTTCTTAGGAGTTTCCCTATTTCTTTTCATATCTCAATTCTAAACTTTCCCTTCTGTCTTTCTGTTCTTCTGTTTCTAGCCACTCGACCAGATCCTCTCTGGAACCTCCACATTTCAAATCTCAATGCTTATCTGCAACTTTTCCTTTTTCTTTCCAGAAACTCCTAACCTAGCAGCTACATTTATCCCACCAGTTGCTCATTCTCGATCTCTAAAGATCCTAACCCAGTTCTCCCTCTGTGAAAAGTGCCTGCCACAGATAAGATAATAAAAGTTTACACCCTGTTTTCTCTGTCAAAACTTCCTCAGGTAAAAAATTAAGATATAGAGTAAAGGCAAGTTTGGGAACAGGCCAGAACTCATGCAGATAAAGTTCATCAGGTTTTTAAATGCCTCACAACTGTGCTCTCACAGTATGCTAGATCCCCGAGAGCACTGAGGAAAAGCAACTTTTCATAACCCGTTTTTTACCCTGACATCAGAGCTAAACTTAGACCTTGAGAGGGGGACCACAAGCAGACTCCACAGGCAGAAGTCTTACACACAAGAAAGATGAAAAAATACCCAAAAGATACCTCCTGCTGGCAAAAGCTGTCTGACCAGCTCCTTCGCCTCCTCCTGTGGAAAGCAGAACACGCTGTGCTTTAAGTGTGGCCAGCTGGCTACTGTCTTGCTCTTACCTAGCCTCACGGAGGCAGTTCAGGCCTTGTCCTGGGTGCCATCAAAGGAATGCTGATCCAAGTGTCCCCAAGCCCCACGTGGCAAGGAGACATTACACAGAGACCACTCCCAGCTGATCTCCTAGGCCCAGCCATGGGTGATTGGTGCTGCCAAGGCTTCCCTAACCTGATCACCCTCATCGCAAAGAGGAAGACTTGAGTAGTCATAATAGTGTCAGGGCGATCCATCTCCTTGTGGACATTGGGAGTCACATACTTAGTCCTGCAGGAGCTTTGGGGTCTCACCTTTCCTTTCTAGCCTCTCCATTGTCAGGGTGAGAAGCAAACAATTCCAGCCTCATCAGACACTGCCATCTATGTGTTCAAAGATGTCCCTATCACTCACTCATTTTTGGTCATGCCAACCTGTCCCGTACCCCTAATAGAAAAGAGATTTTTTAGCTAAAATTATAGCTTTCACTTCCTTTAGTCACATTTTGCCTAAATCCAGACTCCACCAGCCACTCCAGCTGCCTCCCTGCTTACCTTGCTATCTGCTTAAACCTGACAGTTCTAGCCTTCCAGCCTGCCAGGTGGACCACCAAGTATAGAACATCCAAAATCCTTATGTCGCTAGACTCATTTCTCTAAAATCCCCTGTCTCTGAGTTTTCCATCCCAGCCTGCTTCTCAGACCCAAAGTCAAGATGGTGAGCAGCAAAAAGCTAGCTCCAAGGTATTTCATCTCACCCCTCCCCCACTTTCAGCACAGTCTAACCCTCCAGTCGCTGCTTCTGGAGAATGAAAAATCCCCAAGATCCATTTTCAGAGCCAATACAGGTAAAAACAGACCCCCCCCAACCCCGGACCAAAGGAAAAGAACCAGAAGCCATTTTACCCACTGCAAAGGGTAAACAAAAAGCTAGAGACATTTTTAACCTCTTTCCATCCCCAGACCTAGCAGAGTACACACACTACATTATCACTTCCCAGGGTTCTCTTACTAACTCATAGTTTGTTTTTTTTTTTCAAGCTCCAGAAGATCAAAATTTATCATTCCATGGTGTAGGCTCATCCAGACTGCAAAAAATGAGCCACAAAATCCAACAGACCAACCGCCAAAAGATACAGTTCCGTGAAAAGACAAACTTTGCCCTTAAGGCAGTTTGAAGCAGCCTTGAAATCTGTCAGCCCAGATCCACTTTCCCCCTGCCCCCGCCACTACATAAACCCAGTTTTCTTTTTATAATAAACAAAACGATGAGATATAAGGATTCTTGACACTCCACGTGGTGAACCCAACATGGCACTGGGTGAAACAAAGATTCCTAGTATATAGCAGCCACATGGTAAAGTCAACATGGCTCCAGCAGGACACGCTGTGTATAAAGGTTCAGCCCTTAATGTAGCTACACAAACCCTTGCCGACCCTCTCAAAAAGAGGCGCCATATTGTGGTCTCTCTCTTTACCTCTTCTGTTTCTCTATTCCTGTACCCGCCTGGCAACTCTCCTAAATAAATTTTCATGGGGCCTTGGTAGTGTGTGTGTGTGTGTGTGTCTGTGTGTGTGTCTGTGTCTGTGTGTCTGTGTGTCTGTGTGTCTGTGTGTCTGTGTGTCTGTGTCTCTTCTCATGCTCAGAACCAACACACACACTACCAGGGCCACATGAGAGTTTATTCAGGAGAGTTAGGGTTAGGGTTAGGTGGGTACAGGAACAGAGAAACAAAAGAGAAAAGAGACAGACTTTCACATGGCAGCTCCTTTTAAGAGAAAGGGTGGGCACGGATTTCTGTAGCCACACCTAGGTGCTTTACCACGTGGCTGCTATATGCCAGGAATTCTTATCTCACCCAGCACCATGTTGGGTTCACCACATGGCATGCCAGGAATCCTTACAACCAGAAGAGGACACAAGATCTCATTCTAGATGGTTGTGAGCCTCCATGTGGTTGCTGGGAATTTAACTCAGGACTACTGGAAGAACAGCCAGTGCTCTTAACCTCTGAGCCATCTCTCCAGCCCAAAGATAGTTTTTTTTTAATACTTATTTTTATTTTTTATATGAATTGGTGTTTTGCCAGCTTGTATAACTGTGTAAGGGTGTCAGATCTTGGAATTATAAACAGTTGTTAGCTGCCATGTGGATGCTGGGAATCAAACTCAGGTCCTCCAGAAGAACAGTCAGTGCTCTCAACCGCTGAGCCATCGCTCCAGCCCCCAAAGATAATTTTTTAAAAGATATGAAAGTGGAAGGGAGGTGAGCTAGGCAAGAGAAGGGGAGCAATAGCAGGTAATGGAGAGTGATTGTATATAATATAGAAATACATTATAGATGTATGAAATGTCACAATGACACCCACTGCTAGGCATGCCTGATATGCATTAATTAAAAACATTAAAAGGAAGAAGTAAGATGAAAACCAGCATTTATCCTCCTCTGCTTCCTGGCTACAGATACAATGTGAAAAGCTGCCTTCTGCTTCTCCACCAGGATTCCCCATCACTGCTTGTTTGTTTGGTTGGTTTGGTTTGGTTTTGAAAGAGTTTTGCTGTGTAGTCTTGGCTACCCTGGAACTCACTCTGTAGACGAGGCTGGCCTCAAACTCACAGAGATCCACCTCCCTCTGCCTTCCTAGTGCTGGGATTAAAGGTGTGAGCCACCACTGTCCAGCAAAAGATTGTACTCTCTTTGTGGGAAGATACCTTCATTGGGTATTTTGTCACAGCAAGAAAAGTAACTGATATGCAAAACTTGAGTAAAGTCAGTAGTGAATCTGGCTGGGTGGCTTTCAGGCTTTGGGCCTGGTTTGCAAGAGGAATGAGAAGGAGTCTTGAGTGTCCAGCTAGAAAAGCTCTAGAAAGCTGTAAGAGAAGAGTGATGGGCCATGATGGCAGGAGTTTGGACGGGAGCATGCTTAGCGATACAGACAGTGGAGGCTCAGCTCCCGAGGTTTCAACAAGCTTAAAACAGGCAGTGGTGGCATGCCTTTAATCCCAGCACTCAGGAAGCAGAGACAGGCAAGGCCAACCTGGTCTATAGTGTGAGTTCTAGGACAGCCAGGGCCACACAGAGAAACTCTGTCTAAAAAAAATCAAACAATCATATCTAACCTTTCTGGGAACTGAACTATAAGTCACAGAGTAAAGAGTCTTGCCTCGGGGCTAGAAAGATGATTCAGTGGTTAAGAGCACTGATTGTTCTTTCCATCACCCACATGGCAGTTCACATTTGTCTACAACACCAGTTCTTGGGGGATTCAGTGTTCTCTTCTGGCCTCTGAAATGGGGAAAATGGGGAAAAAATTAAAGAACCTGGCTACATTCTGCCCATGTGGTGAGAACATGAGTGAAGCTGAATTTGAAAGCAATAGACTGTTTGCTTGACAGAAGATATGCTGCCTTTCTAACTGTGCCACGGTTACTGTTCACTGCCCTGATCCAGGTACACAGTGAGAAAGAGCAAGTGGAGCAGAAAGATTTAAAAGAAAATAGTTTGGAAGAGAAGAAAGCTTGCAAATTAGAAGCTGCAGACAAGTGCAGAGAAGACAATAGTAATGCTAAAAGATGAACATCATTCAAGAGAAATCTCACACTTGCTTTGGTCCCACAGGATAAGCCCTAGTGCAAAGTTCCAAAAGCAAGTGTACAGAACAGAACTAGCTCCTCAGTATTGTTCTTGGATCTCCTCATGTGTACTATAACACATATGTACCTACAAACACACCAATAGCAGTATGTGTGTGTTCGCACATGTGTGCACTCACGAATGCGCACTTGAGAGTGTGGGGGACTGCTGTTGAAGGGATACCTAGAGTGGTTTTCCTAAGGTTAGGCTCAAAGTCACAGCAGCTGTGAACCAAGAAAGGTACAGACTATATTTCAAGCTGGCGGCAACACTCAGCATCTTCCATCTGGCAGTTCTTTTGCAAGATTGAAAGATGCATGAGGGAAGGGGGACCAAGAATCATGGAAGTTTGTATGAAAATTCCAGAAAATCTCTGAGAGCAAGCAATGTGTGTCCAGGTAAGATTTCCTGCAAAGAGGATGTGAGAGGCGGTTGCTTAAAACTGAGAAGATGAAGCAAGTTCCAGTGAAAAGCAGATGCTGTTGGAAATGTCAGGACCATTGAATATCTACTGAGGAAAGTTTCAGGCACCGAGTGGAGAGTCCACGAGAGCTTCAGTAATGAGGGCTGGAGTAACTCTTGCTGGAGCCTGAGTCAGTCACAAGCTCCAGGTGTGAGATAGGATAGAGCTGAAGTTTTGTGCGTTTCTGGATGGCTTTTACTCTTGCCACACTCTCATTTCTTCTTTTTGTAGTGAGAAATTTCATTTCTGTGTCATTGTGGATTGGAAGTATGCAACTTGCTTTTTTATTTTATAAGAATGAGATTCCCATTAAGAAATTGCCTTGAAAATGGATGGATTTGGAGAATATCCTCCTGAGCAAGGTATCACAAACCCAGAAAGATAAGCAGGGGATGTACTCACTCATTTGTGGACTTTAAGCAAAAAGCAAAGCACACCCAAGCTGCAAATCCCAACCACTGAACAGCTTGGGATCTGAAGCACCTCGACTGGCACTTTGGAGCCCATTCCCTCCAGAGGAACACCTAATCCAGACTTGACATTAGGATGAGGAAGTCAGACTTGTCAGGAGTGGATGCTGAACTAAGGTACTTAGGGACCTTGGAACCTCCTGCCCTTGCTGGAGAGGAGATAAGGAGATGGGAAGAAGAGAGAGTGACTGGGAGGGGCAGAAGTGGGAAGGGAGTTGGAACAAGGGAATACATGGATAAAAAATGAGACTTTATCCATAATTTAAAAAGGAAAAACATCTGTAATATATCACTACACTTCAGTGGGATCTTAAATTTGGTTTTCAAGTATTTTATGGAGAATCTTTGAAGCTCTGTTCATTAGAAAAAAATCTTAGAATCTATTAAACCAAAAAATAATTTTTCCTATGCTTTTATCACTAAAGACAAAAATTGGCATTAATATTCATAATAGAAATCCAGAAAATGAAGCACCTAAGTCTAAACTACTCTGAACATCTTTGTTCAAGTAACTGCTTATTACAACACCTGAAGATTCTGCAGAAATAAATGTGGGGAGTAGAGACATGATATAGATCATCTCTACCATTTTATTCCCTATTAGTGTTCAATTCTTCCTTATTATATTAGCAGCCTTAATAACTACATAGCTGTAGTCAGCTATTGTGGATGGATTAAAGAGTTGAGCCAGATCATATGTTGATTCTCAGAATCACTTATAAGCAATTGATTTTGAAATCACTTTGCATATTACTAACAATAAAAAAGAAAACTCTTACTATTGACTTGTGTGTGTGTGTGTGTATGTGTGTGTGTGTGTGTGTGTGTGTGTGTGTGTGTGTGTGTAATTACCTGCTATTAAATTCATGGTTCATAAAATGTTTCTGGCAAAAAAAAGAATAAAAAAAAAAAAGAAATTGCCTTGATAGCCGTGTGGTAGTGGCATATACCCTTAATCCCAGCACTTGGGAGGCAGAGGCAGGTGGATGCCTAAGTCTGAGGCCAGCCTGTCTACAGAAAGAATTCCAAGGTAACATAACAGAGAGAACCCCTGTTTGTTGTTGTTGTTTTGTTTTAAAAATAGACTTCCAAAGAAAGAGTAAATGAATTTTACATTTTAGGTTGAAAATGTGACAATTGGGGCTCTGGTGGAATGTTATGACAAAGTGCTGTGTGGCTGGAACAGATGGCTCAGTGGCTTCTCCTACAGAGGACATGGGTTTAATTCTCAGCACCCAGGTATCAGTTCACAGCTGCCTGTGATACCAGTCCCAGGAGAGCTAATGACTTCCTCCATGAGTCACTCATGATGCACAGACACAGACATATATGGAGACAACATAATCAGATGCTTCCCTGTCCTAACAACCCAGTTTAAAAAAAATGAATAAAAAGCTTATATTAATTACAAAACGCTCAGCCAATGCCTCATGCTTGTTACAAACTAGCTCTTACATTTTAAGTTAACCCATATTCTTTACCTATGCTCTGCCACATGGTGGTACCTTTGTTAGCATGGCACATTCATCTCCTGCTTCCTCTGCATCTGGCTGGTGACTCCTGACTCTGCCCTTCCCCTTTCCATCATCCTTAGTTTGGTTGCCTAGCCTATATACTTCCTACCTGGATACTGGCCAATCAGTGTTTTGTTAAACCAATTTGAGTGACAAATCTTTACAATGTACAAGAGGATTATTCCACAGCAGGGCAAAACATCCATATTCATTTAACTAATTAATTAAAAATAAAGTGCTGTAGCAGATGTGTTGAGTAACACTATCCCTGGGGAGATGTAAACACGTGTGCACTCATCTTAGACAGGGAATAAAAGACAAACTAAAGTAAACACATGGCAAAAGTTCAACCTGGTAAAGCTAGGGTTCCTTACGGAAGTGTGAGTGAGGGATTACCCACACAATCAAGGATGACTCAAAGGAAGCTGCGTCATAAATGCTTGTCCCAATATGGGTTATGGCTCACAAAAGCCGGAGCCCTGAAGCTCACTACATGTATAACTTGAAGGCAGCTCAATAGATCAGAGATTTACTCCACTATTCTTACAAATCATATCAGCTTGAAGAGGGGAGGACCTAGTAAATCTGCTCAGTTTCTGGAACTTCCTGAAGCTGTTGAGTTGTTTACTAAAATACAATTACATCAGTTTCTCTTTTATTTTCCCTCTTTCCAACCCCTAACATGCATGCGTGCACACACGCGTACACACACACACACCTTGCTTTCTCTCAAATTCATAGACTCTGGCCTCTTTTCCTTTAAGTGATACATATATTCCTATGTGTCTATTAATGGATGGACAATTAAAAGACTTGTGCCATATAAATACAATAAATTATTATCCATAGAAAAGTGTGAAATGTTGTGTTCAGGAAAATGGACAGAATTGGAGATTATCATTTAAAGGAAAGACAAGCATCACATTTACTCTCCTTTGTGGAGCTAGGAAGAAAAAGACACGAAACAGATGGAGAGCCACTAGAAAAGAGGAGAACAAGGTGGGGAAGGATAAGAAAAGGTAATAGTGAGGAGTCTGACCCATGTATATTGTATGAGTGTATGCAAATGTCACAGTGAACTCATTATTTGCACAATTAATAAGCATTCAAAGAGAGATACAACTCTTTTTAAAAAAAAAAAATTCAAGTATATCTAACTTTCAGCCTAAGCACCACATACTGTCCCCAGGATAGCTCTGAGTATCTCTGATACAATATCATAAACTTATTTAATCATTATAAGATTTGGTGGAAGGGGACTAGAGAGATGGCCCAGTTCTTAAGAGTATGTGCAGCTCTGTAGAAAACCTGGGTCTGCTTCCCAGGTCAAACACCTTCAAGTGCTTCTGTACTCCAAATGGATCTGTACTCACACACTTAGACATATCGTCAAAATTTTTTAATTTTTAATTTTTATTTTTTGCTATTTTTGGTAACTTGATTATGTGTTTTTTGAGTACCAACTTCAAAGGTGACAATGTCATGTTAAAATGTCAAAGTATTATACACCTAAAGCCGTCCCTACCAATTCAGGCATGAAGCCTAATTCCTCTCTTCAGAAATCTGGGCAGTCCTCATGACGTCTTGGGTATTAGTTTTTATGTCACAGACAGTGTATAATTTTCTTCCAGTTCTATTGGACTGCACAGTCTTGGCCACAGTGGACACTGTAAGAGGAATCCCCAGTAGCTCCTTTTAGAGGCCTCATCTGGAAAGACATGAGATACACAGCCGTTTGTCCACTGTGAGAGTCAGTCATCTTGGAAATGTCTCCCTCCCACTCAGACCAGCTGTTCTGAATAATGTTAGAGTAGAGAAGGCCAACCTTGTTGAGCCCTCCCCAGTGTATGAATTTGTACATTTACAAGCAATTTCTAGCACTTACTACTTTTTTTTTTTTACAACCAGTCAGGGAGAGAGAGGGAAGAAAGCGGGGGGGGGGGGGTTTACAGTGCTCCTGAGCACACAGTTAGAATGAACAAAATGAAGAACGTGTCTGACACCTACTTTATGACAGAATGATAACACAGGCACCAGCTATGATGCTTGGGATCCTTTTGTCAAAAGCTCACTGCTGTAAATGCCCCTCATGAATTCTCTGACCCTTAGCAGGCTGTTAGAAAAGCAATGAGCCCTGGCTTAGGATCAGAAAGACCAAGGTCGAGGCTGGGCTCTGCCACTCATCAGCTATATGTGGCTTGAACAAGTGATTTACCCTCTGAGATCAAATCCCTCCTTGGATCAGAATACAAGAATATGACTTCAGTAGGAAGGGCAGCCACCATTATGTCTGGTGATTTTGAACTCAGCAGCAGAGCCTGATACAAGATCTGCCAGGCATCTCTTTGGAAAGGGATATCAGGAAACACCAGAAACTCTGCATGGTGAGTGTGATGGAAAAAGAGAGAAAGAAGTTAAAGGCAGCTTGAAGTAAGTTTGCACTGTGGGCAACCAGTGCTCAGTTCTGGACAGAGAGCAAGGAACATCAGCTTCAGAGTCATCCCTGCCAGAGCAAAGACTTGGGGCTGCTTCTGAGGACAGTGTCTCTCTGGAGTGTGCAGCCTGCAATAAAAGTGTTCAGCTTGGAGACTAGGGAAGAGAGCTGAAACACTGAGCATGAGCGAAGCTGGTGTGGATGTTTCTCCTGCTTTGCCGCCAACACATGCACTCATAATCACATACACACAGAAACACAGGCATACTCATTTACATGAGTGAACAAATGGTCATGCACATAAACATGTGCACAGACCCTAAGATGTGTACATGCAATTGTCTAGACACATTCAGGGCCACAGATACATATAAGCAACTTGCCAGGTGTTCACACATAAACCCAGGGACACTTGGAAGAACTTTATAGCCTGGTGTCTCTGACCAGCAGAGGGAGCCTCTTACACACATATGAGAAAAATAGAGCATCTCCTCCCTGGCCTCGTTGCTTTAAATGGATCAATGGCCAAAATTGTGGTAGAACTGTAAAATTAATTAATTAAAAAATCAATCACACAGACTGTGTACACATAAGGTCTGGTGATGTACACCTGTAATCTCAACACATAAGAGTGGAGGCAAAAAAATTCAGGAGTTCAGGGTCACCTTTAGGAACTATATAGATAGTTTCAGGCCGCCCAGGGCTATATGAAACTTTGTCTCAAGAAAGAAGATGATCCGGAGGCTGGAGAGATGGCTCAGCGGAGCACTGACTGCTCTTCCAGAGGGCCGGGGTTCAATTCCCAGCACCCACATGGCAGCTCACAACTGTCTATAGTTCCAGTTCCCAGTTCCAGGCAAACAGCAAGGCAAATATAAATATAAATAAGTAAAGTTTTTTTAAAAAAGAAAGAAGGCGATCCAAAAGGATGCAGCGAGGCCCATGAACTCTGGCACCCTCCCTTCCTTCCTTCTCCCATTTATTCACATTCATAGGGTTTATGAATTTCAAGCTTGATTATCCTGTAAGACTCGTAGTACCAGGAAAAATTGAGCTGCAGAGAAGAGCAATTCGGTGCCCATAGCCTCGGAGGAAGTGGTCCTACCAGAGTTAGATCTCACGTTAGAACTTGGCTCCCAAGACCAAGTTTATGTAGTTGTTTTGTTTTGTCATGTTGCTGGAAGGCGATAAAGTTGCATATGAGAGAAGTGGGACGACCTTGGAGAATGATGCGGGTTTGGAGCCCCTCCATCTTAGCGATAATGTGGGAACAACAGTACCACATGACTTAGCTAAAGCCCGCATTACTCAGCGAACAGAGTACCACGAACAGTGGCACGGGCGGACGATCCCATAACATGCCACCAGGGGCCGCCCCAAGACACATAGCGGCGCTGCCACTGTTTGGAAATTCAAATTAGCAGATCTTCAAGATAGACACTTGCTGACTCCCAGTGCTACACAGAGGCTTAGGAATCTAACCAGACAAGAATCCTAAAGGATGCTGTAGGAAAAGATCTGTGCCGAGACTCCAAGATAAGGGTTCTCTAAACTGTGTAGCAGTGCATGGATTAAATGAGAGCCTATGGGAAGACAACTGAGCCAAGTAGCATGATTCATTCCATCTCAAGTTCAAGGCCAGCTTGGCGCAGGTGGAAACCCAGTCTCAAGAAAACAAGGACTCGGAGATGTGCTTGCCTACCTCTGCCAAGCCTTTGGAAGAGCACACAGAAAGCTAATTAGGCCTCGTCTGAATCTCATTATTACATTAACTGTGGAGAGGTCCAAGGCTTAGTCTTTGAACCCTTCTTCATGCATCTGGAGGTGTGCACATTTCAGTGCACTCACATGCACACAGAAATGTAAGGACACACAGTCTTTTTTGGAGGTGGTTTGTTGTTTCTTGTAATGCAGGGATTAAATTCAAGAGCTCAAACACACATTAGGTCAAGTGTAGTGAGTGCTCTACCAAATGAACTATATCCCCATCCCAACCTCCTTAGTCCCTTCTTTTTCTTTTTTATAAAAAGATATTCTCTGTCATCCTGGCTGTCTTGGTGCTCCCTATGTAGCTCAGGCTGGCCTCAAGCTCACAGAGATCAACCTGCCCCTGCCTCTAGAATACTTGAATTAAACATATGTGCCTCCAAACCCAGATCCCTAAGTCTTTAAATGCTATCTAAACACTTAGACTTCCAAAATGTATGTCCCAGCCTGGAATCCACATTCAAGCTCAAGAACTATTTGATATGGGTATAGTTCGGTGGTGGAGTGTTTGCTTAGTATGCACAGCCCTAGATTTGATTCCTATACTGCACACCATCCTTCTCAAAAACTGACATCCTGATCTCATCAATACCATCTCCTCCACTCTGCATCCCCATGTCAGCCTGTGGCAGGTCAACTTTGCCAAGAGATTGAGCCCAAACCTAGAGCCCTCCCGCTTCTACTGAATCCCACATAGGCAAAGATGGCAGAACTTTCTTCCTGGGGTGGCCACTCCTCTCAAGAATCCTTTCACGTTAACCACCTCTATAGCAACATCTTGATTCAGCCATCATCAGAACCAACAGTCACCCCCACCTGATCCCCTTTGTCTCATGAAGTCTCTGTTAGCACAGCCACTGACAAATTGTGTCCCATTTCTGTTCCAGCTCCCCATTTTCTTCTTACAAGGAAAGTTAACATCTGTACAGTGTTCTCTAGCATGCTTAGTGTTTTGCTGATTTCTTTACATATCTATTGTCATTTATAATCTTGCCCTCTAGATGTCACATATGCAAAGACTCAAAGTATGCATGGCTCCCAGCAGGTGCCTATTAATATTGGATGAATTGATATTGCCGATGTCATCATTGCCTCCACTTTAATATTCTGCACACCAGCAAATACTCCCCAGCCAGACCTGGGTGTCTCCCTTAATTCCTCCTCCTTTTAGTCTCTACAGCTAACTAACTACCCCTCATCCAGAGCTATCCTGCCTGGCCCTAAGTCCATCATTCCCAGGACGCTGACCCACAGTAGGCCCCCACAAGTCCCCTTCATCCTAAGTCTGACCTAACAGTGTCCTTCCCTGTTCCTCATCACATCTTCCATAACTCCCTACTGCTACCCACCCCTTCCAGGACTGCCTGCTCCCTGTCCACTACTACCCTTCCTCCATTATTCTGCCACCACCCAGATGCAGACACCTCTGCCTATTGTCAGTTTCTTAAGCTCTTTTGCTCTTCCCAAACCAAGGTCTTTGCTGACACTGCTTCTCTGCCTGCGACACTCTTCCCTTCCAATCAGCCACAAACTTCCTCTCTTCAGCATCAAAATTCCCCTGGCCCTCCCCTCTGTCATATTCACCCAGAACCAAGGGTCTTATGTTTGAAGCATTTTGTTATATGTTTGACATGTTCAACATCTGCGTTTCTCTGACCTGGGTTGGAGCTAGGCTGGTTTGTGCTCCTGGTACCATGACAGTAGACATTAAATTAATACGCAATCTATTGACCATAAACAATGCATAAACTGTCCCCCAAAATTTGAGTTTAGTTAAAAAACAAACAGCTTCCCCCCAGTTACTCTCCAACTGCCAAGAGGCCCTCCTCCCCACCTTGGGCTCCAGATCTGGGATGGGATGAGGGGAAAGTGTCTACATCCCCTTGCTTTTACTCTTAAAAAATGAGAAAACTCAGCAAAGGACGGTGGCCAAGAGGAAAGGTCTTGTAAGGGTCCAGGTTTACAAAACAGCAACAAAGCAAACAGCCAAAGTCCTGAGATTCAGCTTCTGCAGTCCTTCAGTGTAGGGTGTAGGTATAAGTCTCGGAAAGGTGATGTTGAAGATTCAGGGCTGCAACCCTGGGCTCCAGCTTCTAAATTCTCAGTTTAGAAGTTAACCTGGGCGTAGCCAGAGGGAAGGCGAGGATCCAGTCCCATCATTGAGTGCTAGGTCCTGGGAAGGTTCTGTGGGTAGGGCCTGAGAACCTGAATCCGCAGGGCCGGGATGATCTGCCAGGTCTTGGGGGCGTAACCTAGCCTGATTTCCTCACTCCGAAGGGCGGCTGAGTGTAATTTAAGGCGGGACTTTGATCTCATGGGGTGAAATCAGATCCCAAGGGGCTGGGCCTTGTTCTGAGAGGCGTGGCCAGCACCAACAAGATGCTCCTCCCAGGTCCTTGGAGGCGTGGTCTAGGACTGAGTGGGCGGAGCCTGAACCCCGGACCCGCGGGGTCGGACTCGTTCAGGCTCGCGGGGGCAGAGGCTCCACGTTGAGCCAAAGGCCGTTTTCGGTGCGCAGAATGAGCTCGGGCTTCCGCCGCACTTTGCGCGTTCTGTCCACGCTCAGGCGGAAGCGCAAGAGTGTCAGTGCCACGACCACTCGCATCTCTGCCATAGCGAAGCTCTGTCCAATGCAGTTCCTGCGGAAGGGTTCAAATGAGAGGCACCCTTAGGACGTGCAACCCTGGAATCAAACGTTCAAACCCTAGCCGTGCATTCTGATAAATGACGACTACCCTTGTCTGAACTTCAGTAGCTCTGTAGAACCTAAAGAAGACCGCATCACAGAGCTGTTGCAAGTGTGTGAGCCCAGAACCCGGGGACTAATATATAAGATATCCTTGAATTGCAGTCTAATTCCAAACCCTTCGTTCAGGCAAGGATACAAAAGGGACTTGGGTTGCCAGAAAGCCTGTGGGTGAGGCTTGGTCTCTGCTCCCATGGGGCACACCCCTGACCTGACACTGGCCCAGTCCCTTCCGTTGTAGTAATGTCTCAGATTATTAGAGGCCTTACCTGGGACCTGCTGAGAAAGGCACGTAGGCCAGCGGTGAGCGCTGCTGTGGGGTATCCGGATCAAAGCGGTAAGGATTGAATACCTAGATAGGATTCACCTGGGTGAGTCTGGGAACCATACATCCTAATCTGCACCTCAACCTCTGAGGACCTGTGGCTGGAACACCTCAGGGCCATCTCTTCCGATCTATCCCTGTTCTTCATACTCATTAGGTCTCGGCTCAAACATTATCTTGTCTTCAAGGCCTCTCCTGACCCGCTGAGCTAAGTGCTCCCACCCCATCTGTTTCTATCTCCTTAGAGCATTTTGCAATTCCCCAATGATCCTATCTATTGGCTTGTTGGTCTGAGTTTGACCAACAAGGTCCATAAGAGTTTGCCTTTGGGCAGTGTCCTTGCAGAGTTCGACTCAGAATAGATGCTCAGTGACCTTGTTGAACTTGTGAGTTAACAAGGACTGGGTGAAACAGTGGGAGCAGGAGGGTTAGTCCCTGCAAAAAGCCCTGAGAAGGAGCCATGGCCCTAGGAAGGCAAAGGCAGGAACTTACCTTAGAGTCAGGCCACACTATGGGGTTGTGGTGTGTCCCATAGATGCTGAGCAAGCAGATAATACCTGTGGGGACATTTGGAATCAGTGGGGCCCAAAGGAGCCTCTGGAAACACACACACACACACACACACACACACACACACACACACACACACACACAAACACATGGGGGTGGTAGTAATAATAAGAAAGGAGTGGTAATAGTAATAATAATTTGTTTTGAAGAAACTGACCATCTACTATGAGGATCCACCCAGGTCCAGCCCTGCCTCACTGACTCCTTCTTTTCCAGTCTGTATATAGACAGAGCTACCTCCTCCATACACACCCAGGTTTCCCTCTTTGATGATTAGTTCTATCAACTTGATACAGTCTAGAATCCTCTGGAAAAGGAGTCTCAATGAGGAGTTGCCTAATTAAAATGGCCTTTAGGCATGCCAATAAAACTTTTCCATTTTAAAATTTATTTTTATTTTATATGTACTTTGTGTATGTGTGTGTACAAATTTCTTACACATGTGGATGCCCATGGAGGCTGTGAGTGAGTGGTAGATCCCCTGTTTTTGGAGTTTATAAGTGGTTATGAACTGCCCAACAAAGTGCTTGGAATTAAACTCAGGTCCTCTACAAGAATAGCAAGTGCTTTTATTTTATTTTTTAATTCTAGTTACTTATTGTGTATATGACTATTTTACCTTCATGTATGTGTATGTACACATGCAAGTCTGGTGCCTGTAGAGTTAAGAACAGGGTATCGGATCCCCTGGAACTGGATTTGTAGATAATTGTGGGCCATCATACAGGTGCTGGGAGCCAGTGCCCTTTGGAGTGTCCAGCCCCCCATAAAAAGATTTTCTTAGTTGGATTATTTAAGGTGGGAAGATGCACTGAATGTGACTGGTACCTCTTGACGAGCTAGGACTTGGACAGAATAAAAAGGAGAGAATTGAACACTGGCATGCATGAGAGCATTTGTTATTCTCTGCTTTTGTCTGTGGCTGCAATATGACTATTTCAAGTCCCTGCTACCCTTACCCATCTCCATGACAGACTGGGAATCATGAACCAAATAAATACTTTACCTCTCAAATTACTTTTGCTAGGTTATATTGTCACATCACCAGAAAATGAAACTAAGATGTCCTCATCGGAATCTTCCCCATCAAAAGGATCCTGAACCCACAGCGGGCATGGCTGGATCCCTGTAAACCATGCCACAGAAGTGGAGGGGACAAAGCAGGCACCTTTGGGGATAATGCGGCCATCTGGCAGTTTGATGTCTTCGGTGCATCGTCGAGAGATGAGGGTCACAGGCGGGAACTGGCGGAGGCTCTCTTTGAGGCACATGGTGGTGAAGGGCAGCTGAGTCAGGTCATCCCTGAGGAGGAAGGAATCGTACTCATGCACACATGCATGCATGCTTGGGAAATGGTTTTGTAGGACCAGTTCAAAGATCTAGAATGGCCCCACAGCTTCTGCAATTTGCAGATATCCCAGGCCAGTGTCATGAATGTGACTAGCCAGGGAGAGATGAAGATATTCTAAAGAGACACTGCACCCCTCATTCTAAAGATCAGACTACTGGGCAGTCATGGACTCCAGGAAACTGGAATTCTTCCCAGGAATCTAATGCCGAGAAAGGGGAAAACATACAGACTAGGCCACCCAGAAGGGAAACTCTCTCCCAGAAAGAGGCTGGGTCACAGTTGGACCACTTTACATGGTGGGACCACATCTTGACAGGGCTCCTTATACATGCATAACTCTGGCCTCTGATTAAATCTTAACCTTATTCCAGGACCCCAAAGATGGACTTGGGAAAGTGTCATTGTTATTCTTTGTTGTCTGTCCCTTTCCTTCCCAATGTGGCTACATTGAGTAGATTTCTTTTCTCCGTTAGTAACTGGCTGTTTTAATTGAATAATGGAGGATGGACTACTGAACCTGGTTTGTTGCAAGCACAGGCTGTGACCTCAAGCCCTAGAACAAACTCTTAAGATGCAAAATACCTGACTACCAGCCAGGCCTATATTTTAGTTACTCATATTGAAGAGTGAGTTCATAGTCAACCTAAGCAACTTAGTGAGGCCCTGCCCTAAAACCAAACAAAACCAAACAAACAAAAAGAGAAGGCAATGAGAAGGCTCAATGAGTTAAGGAGCTTGCTTCCAAGTCTGACTATCTGCATTCAAGCCCTGGAGAACCAACTCCTGCAGGTCTTCCTCTAACCTCCATGTGCATGCAATAGTACACACATGCATGCACATGCACATGAAAAATAAGCAAGTAAATAAATGTAATAGAAACAAAAAAAAAAAGGTGACTGGGAATGTAGCTCAGTGATAGTCCAGTTGGTTGGTACACATGAGGTCCTAGGTTCAGAAAAAAAGCTATTTGACCATCAGCCAATCACAACAATGACAAGTGAAAGCAGCAAGCAACAGGGCTGGCTGCTGGGGCTGCATCTGGGCCTCGCATTAACCGATCATTGATGAATCATTGTGCAATTATGGGACATACCAGGGCAGCTGGGAACCTCAGAACTGCAGCAAGTTACTAGCTTCTATGCATCCTTTCAGATCTCATTTGTTGCATTTTTTGCTTGTTCTGTTGTTGATTTCAAAAATAGTTTAATGTACTCAAAACCCAAAATGGACTAGTTATAATTTTAGTTCATTTTTAAAAATCAAGACTCGGGGCTGGAGAGATGGCTCAGCGGTTAAGAGCACCATCTGCTCTTCCAGAGGACCCAGGTTCAATTCCCAGCACCCACATGGCAGCTAACAACTGTCTGTAGTTCCAGTTCCAGGCAAACACCAAGATAAATAAATAAATTAATTAAATAAAGTTTAAAAAAAATTTAAAAATCAAGACTCTTTTTTTCTCGTGTGTATGTGCATGTGTGTGTGTTGTTTTGAGACAAGGTTCTGCTATGTAGCCTAAGCTACTTTCAATCTTACTGCAATCCTCCTGCCTCAGCCTCCAGGATGTGAGTTGTGCACCACCACACCTATCTCTAACATGCTGTGGGTTTATCTGCCGCATGTATGCAGGTGCCCATGGAGGAATGAAGGAGGCACCATGTCACCTGGACCTGGAATTCACAAGTAATGGTGAGCTGCCCAGTGTGGATGCTAGGGTTGTAATTCAGGACCCCTGGAAGAGCAGCAAGCATTCTTAATCACTGTGCCATCTTCCCAGCTGTCACAGAGCACCAAAGAACATCCTTGTCATAAAGATATCCATAGATATAAATATGACCAAGAATACAGAAGAACAATTAGATTGTGGCTAGCATCATCTCCTGCTGAACTCCCTAGCCAGACCCTCTAGCATCTCCCTTTGTTATAAAGGCAGATTAGCAAGATGTTTAGGGTGCTGTAGAACTCAGCTGAGAGTCTGAGGACACACACAGAAGGCTGGGTGAGAGACAAGTGAAATGAACTTCTCACTGTGATACTTAATTGGCAGGAGGGGTTAGCTGAAAGCATTGCCTAGTTCAGAGAAAGGGATTCCTCACCTCTCTCTAATACAAGCCAGCAAGAAACTCACTATGTAGCCCAGAGTGACTTTAAACTTTCAATCCTCCTGCCTCAGTCTCCCCCATGCTATGATTATGGGTGTATGTCACCACCCTCAGTGTGTGTGTGTTCATTCAGGTGTTTGTCCATATATGCATGTATATGAGTAAAGGCCAGAGGACCTCCAATGTCAGGTACCATGCAACATCTACATTTGGAGGGAGGGGCGGGATCTTTTATGGGCCTCTAATTCTCTGGCTGGCCAAATAAACCAGGGAATGTGCCTGTCTCTGCTTCCCCGGGGATTGGGATTATAAAAGTTTGCCACCATACCCAGTTGGGGTGTGTTGAATAAGAATGGCCCCATAGGGTCATATATTTGAATGTTTATTGTCAGGGAGTGGCAGTACTTGAAAGAATTAGGAGGTGTAGCCTTGTTGGTGGAAGTATGACACTGAGGGTGGGCTTTGAGGGTTCAAGGGCACAAGCCCTCCCAGTGGCTCTCTCTTCCAGCTGTCTACCGATCCAGATGTAGAACTCTAAGCTACTTCTCCGGCACTGGTTGCCTGCATGGTGCTATTCTTCTCACCATGACAATAGACTAAACCTCGGAAACTGTAAGCAAGCCCCATTTAGATGCTTTCCTTTGTAAGAATTGCCATGGTAATGGTGTCTCTTCATACAACAGAACACTGACTAAGATACTGGCTTTTCTTTTCTTTTTTTTTTTTTTTTGGCATGGATTTTCTTTCATGTTCACAAGACAACATTTTGCCAACCAAGGCATCGCCCAGCCCCTTTTTACTTTTCTGGAAATAGTGACTTATAGAGCCCAGGCTGACTTCAAACACAATATGTAGATGAAGCTGGCATTGAACTCTTCCTGCTTCAGCCTTTCAGCAGCTAGAACAGCAGATGTGCGGTCATGCGTGGCTAAAGCGCTGCACTCTCTGCATATTGCTCAGAGTCAGTTTACGTCTCAAGACTGTCTTCCTGTTCTCTATTCTGTGCTTCTTCTCTGCATCACGACCACCCTGGCATGCCATTTCTTTCAAATTGAAATATTCTATCCCAGAGGCCCATGAGTGTGCAGGAATTATTCTCAGGCCAGTGGACACTTCACCACGTGACTCACTCGCCTCCTCCACAATGTTTCAGTATGCACAGAACTTCCTTTACTGTTCTGGAATCTACATTGAGGAGACGATACCCTAGAATAACCCCAGATCTTAAAAGAATTAGGAGACACCTGGAAGACACTTGAACCCAGCCAACAATTTGGAAGCAGCCTCACTCCACACATCTGAACCCAGTAACCACAAAAAACTCAAGTGCGGTAAAATCAATACCTAAATGTTGCCACAAGCCACTGAATTTGAGGGATGTTTGTTATGCAGTGAAATAGCAACAGTTGCTGAAGAAGTGATCCTGAGAATTGCTGAAATAGGGGTAGGCTTCACAACCAGTCTCATGCTATCATTGGAGATCCGAAACCTTAAGGAAGTTGTCTAAGGCCACAGACTCAGAGACTCACACTCAAGACTGTGGCCTCGGCTTTCTCCCTTCCAGCCTCCTGACCCTCCCAACTGACCAGTCCAGCTCTTCCAGTGTCCGGCCTTTCATGACTTCTTGGATCTCCTCCCGGCACTTCTCCTGGTACTCTGGATACTTTGCCAGGTTGAACAGCGCCCAGGACAGCCCACTGGATGTTGTGTCATGACCTATGGACAGATGGGTGTTGTAAAGCTACCACCCCCAGGCAGATTACAGTGTCCCCCAGGGCGTTCCCCACACCAGGAGGACAGTGCCACTTCTCGGCCTCACTTAGCATCCTTACCTTCAAACATAAATGTGTCTGCCTCAGCCCGGATGTCCTCATCAGACAATTCCTTTCCTTCTTCATCCTGCAATAGCAGTAAAAGGTGCTGAGTCCACTTTACCCCACTGCCTACATCCTACAGATTTCCCAAAGTCAGATCTGCCTATTTTCCTATTTGTCTTTTTCTCTTCTTTCTTCTTATCTTCCTAATTCTATTTTTTACATCTATTTTTATTGTGTGCACACATGTACTTAATTAGTGTGTGTACACATCTATTTGTTTAGTCTGTGTGTGTGTTCTTCCACTTCAATTTACCAAGGCTGAAGTTACAGGTATACGTCACGGTGCCTGGCTTTCCACCCACCCCTCTCGTAAACTAAACTGGGTATAAATGTTCCAAGCAGAGTGCAGGATGCAACAAACCAACAAACCATTAAAAGGATGAAAGGGGAGAGATGTCAAAGGGAGTTCACACAAGCATCAGCTGGCAATTATGTTACAGTTCAAAGAATGAATGAGAGGACAGAAAGATGGATCAGTACGTAAAGGTGTCTCCTGCCCATCCTGATACCTGAGTTCAATTCCCAGAACCCACATAGTAGAAGAGAATAAACTCCCATAATTTGCCCTCTGACCTCTACATTCATGTTTGGCACATGCATGCTCACACACCTTCATGGCCTCACTAGAGAGACAGAGAGAGAGAGAGAGAGAGAGAGAGAGAGAGAGAGAGAGAGAAGAAAAGGAGGAAGAAATGCATTACATAATTTCACCATTAACATAAACCAGCAGATATGATTTTATTAAGTGATTAGGAGTGTGTGTGTGTGTGTGTGTGTGTATTGCTGTAGATGGCGTCAAAACTGTGCATTTCCTAGGCAAACCTGCCTCTTGAGCCTCTCCTGGGCTATCTGTGGGGATCAGAGAACAATTTTTAGGAGTCGATCGTCTTGCTCCATTATGTGAGTTCCGGGGATTGAACTCAGGTTATCAGCCTTGCTACAAGCCTCTCTGTTGTTTCTTCACAGGTTATGCAGCCCAGAGTAGTCTCAAACTTACAATCCTCCTGTTTCAACCTTTCACGTTCTGGGATTATGTGTCACCATACTCAGCTATTCTAAATTACTTAGAGATGATTTAAGTCCATACAAGGGCCATCATCCTACTTCACACCACTGTGTACTGTTACATGTTGCACAAGTGCATTTACTGAGCAGCTCCTGACAGCCATTTATCCTGCTGATATCCAACAACTTTGCCATGAGGTCTTCTGAACACTGGGATACAAAACAGGTACAGAGATCTCAATCCACTCCTCTCTGTGTAGCAGAGCCATGCCTGGAATCCAGAAATGTATCAAAAATTCCACCAAGAAGCTGGGTGGCACACCCCTGTGGTGCCAGCACTCAGAAGATGGGGGCAAGAGGATCAGAAATTCAAAGTCATCCTCAGCTACACAGGACTTTGAGATAGGTATTGGCTAAATGAGACATTGCCTCAAAAGAAAGGCAACAAACAAGAAAGACTGGAAAAGAGGTCAGTCATTAAGAGCACTTGCCGCTCTTGTAGGACTGGGTTTGGTTCCTGGTACTCAGTACCCACATCGGGCAGCTCACAAGTGTCTGTAACTCCAGCTCCAAGGAGCCTGACCCTCTTCTGGACTCTAAGGCCACTTATGCTCACAGACACACAGAGTAAAATAAACATAAAAAACAATGGGCTGGGGGCTGGAGAGATGGCTCAGCGGTTAAGAGCACCGTCTGCTCTTCCAGAGGACCTGGGTTTGATTCCCAGCACCCACATGGCAGCTAACAACTGTCTGTAGTTCCAGTTCCAGGCAAACACCAAGGCAAATAAATAAATAAAGTTTAAAAAAAAAAAAAAAAAAAAAAAACAATGGGCTGGCTGGGGTTCTCCATAGGTAAAAGCACTTGCTGTGCAAATATAAAGACCTTAGTTTAGATCTCCAACACCCATTTTTAGAAAAAAAAAAAAGCCATGTGTGTGTTGGGGACAGAGATAAGCAGATTTCTATTGTTGGCTGGACAACCAGACTAGATAAAATGGCAAGATTCCAGTCCCGTGAGAGACTGTGTCTCAAGGCAATAAGTCAGAAGCAATAGAAAAAGATACCATACTTCCTGCTCTGGCTGCTAAATCAAATGTGCATGCACACCTACACACGTACATCCACAGCATACCCACGAATCCACTAAAAGATGAGCTGTAGCTGAATGACAGGACACTTGACTAGTATTCTTTATGCCCTGGGTTCAAGTCTCAGAACAGCAACGGTAATAAAAAAGTAAGAGCGTTTGGACTGGGAGTTTGCTCAGTGGTTGAGACCATTTGCTGTCCTTCCAAAGAATCCTAGTTCAGTCCCAAGCCTCCACGGCAGGCAGCTTCCCTGTAACTCCAGGGTAGCCAATGCCTTCTTCTGACTGCCTCAGGCATTTGCACCTGCGTGCACATACCCATGCATAGACCCATAATTAAAAATAAGAGTGTTTGCATTTCTTGTATACTGTAAGTCCCCTGTAGGTGAGAGAGTAGCTGACCATGGTAGTATCCACCTGTAATCTTACAACGCAGCAGACTGAGGAGGAAGATTGTGAGTTTGAGGCCATTATGGGAATTAGAGAGGGAAGAGAAAGGGGGGGGGGGATGACTAGGTTAAACTAGCAAGACACCAAGCCTGACAGACCTGAGTGTGGTCCCTAGGACCAGAACCCACCACTAAAGTTCCATAGCATGCATGTGGACCTCACACACACCCACACACTGTTTTCTGAGACAGAATCTTAGAATGTAGCCCTGGATGCACAGGATCTTGCTTTATACATCCTCCCCTACCCCCTCACTGGCTTCTAAATTAGAGCAATCTGCCTCTCTCTGCTTTTGGGGGTTGCTGGTATTAAAAGTGTGTACCACATGCATGGCTAATGACTGTAATTATTTTTTTTTTGTTTCAAAAGAAAGAGGCTTTGTATGGTATCCAGAACACACAGACTTCACTGTCTTGATATCAGCGGTCCTAGCGGGGACTCATAGCCTACTTAAGTATACAGGAAGGTTCCACAGGACAGACCACATGCTAGACTATAGCGGGGCTCATTTAAATGAAAAGGACTGAAGTACCTGTTGTGACATCTGAATGAACCCACCCACATTATGCACCTACACTTCACTCCTTCCTGTAATCCCCGAGAGTTTGAGCATCTTTTTTTCGACAGTGGATGTAATTCCCATGCTGGCCTCTAGGGGCAGGAGCCGGCTTCCACCCAGCCTCACCTTGGCCAGCAGCAGCACATCTATGAAGTCCAAGGTTTTGCCTTGCTTGGCCTTCAACCATGCCTCGGCACCTTGCTGGCGCAGCGCCTGCCGCCGCTCCTGAATGACTTCGGTGGTGAACTTGTGCACGGTATCGCAGGCCTGGCGGAAGCGCCGCCCGTCAGCCGAGAGGTAGTAGATAAAATCCAGGTAGTGATGCAGGCGATATTGGCGTCGCACCACCAGAGAGCTCAGTTCGATAATGGAAGAGATGTAATCGCTCATTCTCCTGCAGAAACAAGGGCAGTGAGCCACCCACGAGACCCAGAGACATGCATGGGGCCCAGCCTCCGTTGCATAATAACAGACAGAGGCCCTATATTAACCAAATTTTGATATTTTTAAATTATTTTTATTTTATGTTTATGAGTGTTTGCCAGAGTATGTCTGTGCCTGAAGGGGCCAAAAGGGAGGGAGTCTGATCCACTTGGGCCAGAGTTAGCTAACATGTGGGTATGTGGAATTGAATGATCTCCAAAAACAGCAATAGGTGAG
This sequence comes from Sigmodon hispidus, assembly GCA_004025045.1. Classification (NCBI taxonomy): domain Eukaryota; kingdom Metazoa; phylum Chordata; class Mammalia; order Rodentia; family Cricetidae; genus Sigmodon; species Sigmodon hispidus. Next base: position 1,382 of record PVIH01021818.1, on the reverse strand, counting down.
TCATTGCTTCTCTCTCTCTCTCTCTCTCTCTCTCTCTCTCTCTCTCTCTCTCTCTCTCTCTCTCTCTGGCAGGAGATGGACTGTAAAGCTTTGTATATGCTAGGCAAACAATTTACCATCTGAGCTATATTGACGGCCTTTTTGTGTCTTTGCCACAGGGTCTCTTGTTGCCCGGGATGGACTTGAACTCACTGTGTAGCAAAGAATGACCTTGAGCTTCTGTTTTTCCTGTCTTAGCCCACCAAGTGCTTGGATTACAGGCATGCACCACCATACATGGCTTATTTTAGGTAAATGGTTTTATTACTCTTTTATTTTTGTTTTATGTGTATGTGTGCTTCTATTGTACATCTGTGCCCTATATGCATCCCTAGTGCTCTCAGAGGATATTGGATTCCCTGGAATTAGAGTTACAAGTGGTGAGCTAACAGATGGGTGCTAGGAATCAAACTGGATCCTACAGAATAGCATCAAGTGCTTTTAATTGCTGAGCCATCTCTCCAGCCTGTGTTTTATTTTTAATTATGTCTATATGTGTGGGTTTGAGTGTGTGTTCACCACATACATGCAGGTGCCTTAGGAGGCCAGAAGAGGGCACCAGAGTTCCCTGAACTGGAGTTATAGGTGGTTTGTTAACTGCCCATCATTTATGCTTAGAACCAAATTCCAATCCTCTGCAAGAGCATTATGTGCTTGTAAGCACAGGATCATCCCTCAAGCCCTGTACATGGCTTTTTATTTTATTTTATTTTATTTTATTTTATTTTATTTTATTTTATTTTATTTTATTTTATTTCACAAGACTAGAGATTGAGCATAGGGCCTCTCTCCTACATGAGAGGCATCCTACTTCAGAGCTGCACAACCATAACAAATATTTGGGGAATGAACAAACCTGAGTGGTAGTTATTTCATTAGTTCAGTCAACAAATATTCACTGAATGCTTTTTACATGCCAGGGAAGCTGACTCATTATTTTAGCCTTAGAGCATTTCTCAAAGTCACATATTTTCATCTTTGTGTAGCAAAGGACTGGGAGTGGTGGCTCCCTCCTGTAATCCTGACACTAAGAAGATGAAATCAGGGAGCATCAAGAGGCCACCCCGGGTACAGTGGGAAAGCCTCTAGGATGGGATGGAGGCATGAGCCAGCAGTTAAGACCACATAGGACTATCCCAGAGGAATTAAGTTTGATTCCCAGCACCCATGTTGGACAGTTCACAGCTTGCCTGTAACTCTCCAGGGCTTCTGACACCTCTAGGTTCTATAGGCACCTGCACTCGTGTGAAGACACATAGGCATAATATTTAAAGATAAGCTAAGTGTGTGTGTGTGTCTGTGTATGTGTGTGTATGTGTATGTGTGTGTGTATGTGTGTGTGT
>PVIH01021817.1:0-28751 GCA_004025045.1 Sigmodon hispidus | reverse complement strand
TGGGCTGGGCTGGGCTGGGTCTGGGGCTGCTGGGTCAGCCTTCAGATTCTAACCAGGGCAACAATGGCCTGTCAATTAGCCAATGAGTGCTCTGCGCCTATACGCTGGCAACACTGGAGTATTTTTTTTTCAGTGTCTGCCAGAATGTTTCACAAAGAGAACCCAGCAAGACTACACTCCTACCAGAAGGTGCCTCAGATGGTTTTGTTAATAATTTTGATCAGCTGAAAGGGGAAAAAAACATCATTTCAATTATTCACTTTTCAAAAACTGTCAATTTCAATTTGGAGGATTCAGTGTGTCTTTCTTTCGCCATCACCAGCAACCAATCAAAACCCCAAGAGCAGCCTCGCACAGAAGCAAAAGGACTAGGCAGGCTAAGTCCACCAGAGAAACATCATGTTGACCACCCTTTCTCCTGGGGAGGCGGAATCCAGCTCACACAGAACTTTGTTGGAAGGGAGCACATTCCTTTAGGCTGCAACTGTTACTGTGAAGATACAAGCATGAGCCACCATACATTGGCTTCGGTTTTAATAGCCTTTTAACCAACTTTGTTAATGGACTGAATGCAATTTAGATATGGAACTTGGCTAAAACACAGCTTCAATTGGCTATTAAAATTTAAGAGCCAACTAAGATAGCTAATTACAAAATTAAAAAAAAAAAAAAGCCCCAGTGATGATGCTAAGCAGAATTAGGAACAGCAAATGACAGTCTGTCTAGTCTTATTCCCATAGGGAAAGAGACTCTTAACTGAGAAGTCAACCAGACACTGCACAGCAAACCTAATTGCATTCCTGGTATTATGGCATACAAATCTGGCGGCTCGCTGCCATCAGACAGGGAGGAAGGCCGGCCGCTGGAACTCTAGTCTGAAGGCAGCTGACCTCTTTCAACACAGGTTACAGCCCATTTCAGGGAAGCTTCCTTTTGTGGAGCAAACGCTGTGACTGAGGACCAATCCAGCAAAACCCAAGGGATGAAGGAATGAGGACAGAATGAAACAACCCTCCCAAAAGCATGATGCAAAAGGATGAATTCCTTCACCACCACAGAATCCATCTCCTTTTAATACTTAGGTCTAAATAAAGGCAACCATAAATACTTGACTGCTCAGAAGCTGAACTGAGGAAATGCTATGCTCCTTTGCTTCATTACAGGTCCCCTCGTTATGGCATCAGCGGAGCGCCGCCCAGCTCTCCTGTGAAGATTTATCATGTGTGTGGTGGCCACTTTGAATGGAGGTACTGGAGTCTTTAACATTCCCTAGCCAAGTGTCTCCCTGCTGTGCCTGTAAATGTCAGTCCAGTCTTTTCACGGCTGTGCGCACAGATTAGAAACAGCAGGAGAGCCGGGTAGTATGCCTACAGTGCCAGGAAGGACACTTGTCTTGTGGCACAGCTCAAGTGATTCTTGGGATGCAAGACCCTGCTGTTTTCTAATATTTACACACAACTGGAGTCATCAAGAGCAGTAAATGCAGCCCAAAGACAGCTCGTTTCTTTTGTGCTCAGAACTTTACATTCAAATAGGGCCATCAACAGTAACACTGGAAAAGACACCCATCTTAAAAGTTTCCTATTTCCCTCAATTTTGCTCCTCTAACAGACAACTGGGTATTACTGAGCTGCTCACTTAGCCTGACCTCTCCAACACTGTGTGCATCACAGCTCCCTGGGAAGAGCAGGTGTTAGGATTCCTGACCTCAAACTGTGTTTCTGCAGACTGGAGTTTCTCTGACCTCTAAGGGCCCTGGACACCATTTTGATGTTATTTCAGTCACCTCATTTCTTTTCTTTTCTTTTTTTTTTTTTTAACACTTTGCATGGCATATTAAAGGCACATTTTGGGCACTGCAGCACCTGAAATATATGAGCTTTTCAAAACCCTGGTTCGTGGGGAGCAAAGGTTTGAACCAAAACTACACACATCTTAAAAATGTTTGAAAGGCTCTTTGAATTATGTGGTATGGAAATTGTATTTTCTTAAGCTTTTAACTATCTGCCAGGAATTTCTGTACTCACAGTGTGTGTGTGTGTGTGTGTGTGTGTGTGTGTGTGTGTGTGTGTGTGTGTTAGGCACAGGGGACCTAGACCATACTCACTGGAACTACAATACCAATCACCCTAGGCTATGAATGGAATCCACATTCTGTTAGTAACTGAAGACACAATGTCAGGGTGTTTTATTTTATACTCTTGGTAGGAAAGGACGCTATAAAATGCTCAGAACACATCAAGTATTTTTTTTTTAAAAAAAAGCTTTATTGTTGGTATGCATGTGTATGAGGGCACATTCACATGGGATGCATGTGTGAGTGGGTGTGCATGCACACGTGTGTGCACGTCAAAGGGCAACTTGAAAGTTCAGCTCTCTCCTTCCGCCACCATGAGCTCTGGTCCAAACTCGGGTTGTCAGGCATTCATGGCCAAGTGCCTTTAAGCTGCCTAGCCATCTTGCTTGCCCAGCCTTGGGGACACCAAAGATACATCTCTTGTATGTTAATTTGCCTCCCTAGCAGCTTGCTACCTTGCAAACACAATCTTCAGGCATGTAATGGAGGCAGCAGACAGAAAGCTCTCTGGAGCTGCTGTGCACCAGTGCTAGAATGTCGCTCCTCCTAGGCACGGTCCTCTCGTCCTCCCATGCAGCCAAAGAGAACCACTGTGGATTTCCCAGAACTGCCCTGCCAACAGCCCACCCCTGGACCTTCTAGTCCTCAGTAGGACTCAGGTACACTGGCCCCAGACTGGGAAAGTATGAGGACACATCCAGCACCTCTGATTTGAGAATTATGTGATGGGCCACCCTAAATCCTGCACCAATTTTCATCAAGGTCAGAAAGTTAAGCTGAGCAAATTTTCTCTTATTTGTATACATACGTATGTTTTGCCTGTAAGTATGTCTGTGCACTATGTGTGTTGGGTACCCAAGGAGACCAGAAGAGGGCATCAGATCCCCTGGAACTGGAGTTACAGCACATGACATTGCAAAGTTAATGCTGTCAAAAGGTTTTCATGTACACATCTGATCTAACCTATTGGTGGCTGTACATAAGACATTCCCTTGACTGCTTGTGGAGAGTCTGCAGCTGAAGTGCTGGCCATCTCCACCCTAAGGCTATACTCACATGAACACAGGCTCTACTCTGTGGCACGTTAATGTGGCTGCAGTAGTTTGCAGCTTTTGAGCATTCCTAAATCTGCAGTGGAGCATGGGAAGTAGTAGCATTTTTGCACTGAGCAAATCCAGCTGTTAGCAACCACTGAAAATAACCACAGAAAATTCTTCCCTCTGTGTGAGTGTACATGCATGCATGCATGCACATGTGGAGGGCAGAGATTTAAGTCAGGCAGGCATTCCCCTAAGCTGAAGTCTCTCATCGGACCTGGAGTGGTGACTGGACTTGACTGACTGGCAGGAGAGCCCCAGAAATGATGCCTCCATCTGGAGTCATAAACACACAACCACTGCAGCTGACTCTGTGAGTGCTGGGATCAAATGTAGGCTTGCACCGCAGCTCTCTTTACTGATGGCTACTTCCTTCCCTCTTTCCAAATTAGGTAAGTTCAGTGTTTGCTGGAACTCTGTTCTTAAGACTCAGTATAAGGTAAAGTTTCTGCCTGGGCTTGGGGCAACCATAGCTTTGGGTGGGAAGATGCGAACAGGGGCTTGGAGCTTGCTTCCATTCTTGGATGAAAGCCTATGAAAGAAACCACTTTCATAAAATGAATGCCTACATCACCGGGTAACAGTTTCTTTAAAAATAAGAAAATTGTGAGCTAGAGAGATAGTTCAGCAATGCCAACGACTCTTCTAGGGTACTGGAGGAGAGCAGCAGAGACCAGAGACAGAGAGAGACAAAGTGTGTGTTACACAATAGCCCTTCAACTTTTAAAACTAAAAACTACTCACTACTGTTGCAATTGAGTAGTACATATGAATAAAACAGAGTAGGAATGGCATAGTCAAAGGTAACAGTTGGGGATTTAAAACTTCCTTATTTGGGGGCAGGGATGTGTGTGGTCAGAAGATAACTCTGTGGATTAGTTCTCCTCATGAGCTCTTTCTTCAGATCAAACTCAGGTCACCAGACTTGCTCAGAAGAGCCTTTACCCTCTCAGCTATCCCACTGGTCCAAGAGTTGGACTTCTTTTGTGGTGGAAGAATTAGTTAGTTTTTCGACTTTTATTTCTGTCAATATAATTTGGACAATGAATAAGAATCATCAGGTTGGTCAGGGGCACTTAAGTCATTAGTGTGATGATGACCTAAGAACCGATCAGACTGAGATGAGAACCTGGTTCAAAGTAAGCAGAGGGAGGGGTTGGTTACCAAAGGGATGCCCCTAGAGTACCACCGAGCCTATCTAATGTCACACAAGCACCACAACAAATTCCACCTCAGCTGCAAATTCAGAAACTTTACAACAAGACCATATTAAATATTTCTGATTTCTGGTTAGAAGATATTTTAATATACTGGCAGTAATTACAATGGAAAGCAACAGACCAAAGCCATAAAAATAATTCCTTACGAAAATATGACTGTAATTAGACACAAACAAAAAAACCATGGCAAACGGTTCTGGTCATTACTCTATAAGCAATATTCACAACACACCAAATAGAGGACAGAACAGCTAATTCACAAATAAAAAACTGTTCGGCCAGTAACAACAAATTCACCTGACCAAGAAGAAAATCACCTTTTTCTTCAGAAAAACAGCAAATGGTGGATGACGCCAGTGCAGCAGGAAGGCACAGAGGACCCAGGGGCCCAGGTTTAGGATGCCAAGGCGGGGCGTCTTCCTCAGAGGATTCAGCAGTGGTCTTAGGGGCCATGGTTGTGGCCATGGTTGAGGCCTCAGGGCTCATGGAGGTAAAACCGAAGACAAGGAGTGAATCCCATCACCAAGCTGGGCAGCCTGGTTAAAGGCATGAAGATCAAGTCCCTGAAGATCCACCTGTTCTCCCTTCCCTTCCCTTCAAGGAATGCGAGATCATTGATTTCTTCCTGGTCCCTAAAGGATGAAGTTCTAAAGATCATGCCAGTGCAGAAGCAGACTCGGGCTGGCCAGCGGACCAGGTACAAGGCTTTTGTCACTATTGGGGACTACAATGGTCATGTTGGGCTTGGTGTTAAGTGCTCCAAGGAGGTAGCCACTGCCATCTGAGGGGCCATCGTCTTGGTCAAGCTTTCCATTGTCCCTGTGTGGAGAGGCTACTGGGGAAACAAGATCGGCAAGCCCCACACTGTTCCGTGTAAAGTGACAGGCCGTTGTGGCTCTGTGTTGGTGCGTCTTATCCCCGCCCCGAGAGGCACTGGCATCGTCTCTGCTCCTGTGCCCAAGAAGCTACTGATGATGGCAGGTATTGATGACTGCTACACATCAGCTGGGGGCTGCACTGTCACCCTGAGCAACTTTGCCATGGCCACCTTTGATGCCATCTCCAAGACCTACAGCTACCTGACCCCTGACCTCTGGAAAGAGACTGTGTTCACCAAGTCTCCATATCAGGGATTCACTGACCATTTGTTAAAGATCACACCAGAGTTTTTGTTCAGAGGACCCAGGCTCCAGCTGTGACCACCACATAAAGTATTTTATACTAACTAACTAAAGTGAATTAAGTCTGTTAAAAAAAAAAAAAAAGTCCCATCTTGGCTGAGGCTTATAACAAACCCAAAGCTGGTAGGTTAAATAATGGACATCAGGTCCAAGGCCATGGTGTAGGTGCAATTCCTAGTGAAGTCACACACAGAAAGAGACCTTGTCTTCTGCCTCCTCTTATAAGGAATGCTACTGATGTCACTCAGCAGGTCCCACCCTGGAGACCGCCCTCCCTTCCAACACTCACACCTGAGACTAGAACTGAACATATGCTGGGGACAGGATGGCTTGGGTAGCAGGCAGATGGGACACAAACATTCTGCCCACAGCATTAGATGCCAGCAAGACAGAAACCAGGTAACCCAGGGAAAAGTGCTAACGGGTAGACTTTGATAAACAACATGACAAAATACCAATCCAGCAACATTTCAGTCTTTGGCCTAGGGTTCACTTTCTTAAATCTAGGGAATCAGTCACAGATGTTGTCAATGATTTCTGCCCGATTTTGTTCAAGAACATTATTTATAATGCGAAACACTGGTAAGAATTTAAAGACCAATATAAAAGTTATAAAAAGATGGAAAATCCAGAAAGACACACTAGTTACATCCATGAATAATTACAACATTAAAAACATTCTAAGACTTTAAAAGGAGACCATGGAGTGGTATATTAAATACTTAAAATATAAAAAGTCAAAACGAAGTGTGACTACAAACAGTAAGAGCCTGAGAGTGGTAATTAAGACGTTTTTCTGTATATTGTAAATCTTCTACACGTAAGTGTTCCTGTAAGGCGTGGCTATGTAAATTGGTGCCCACCCCTCCATGGCTCCAAGTACAGAGGGCCCACCCCTAGGTGTGGCTACATAGATTCGAGCCCACCCCCTCTCTTAAAAGGAAGTATCATGTGGCAGTTCCTCCTCCCTCTCCCCTTCCCCTTCTTCTTTCCTCTGTCTTTCTTTCCTTTCTCCTGTTCTCTGGGTACTTGCTTCTCGGTAACTCTCTAAAATAACTCTCATGTGACACCTGGCAGTGAGTGTGTGTCTCCCCATGCGCAAAAACTAACACTACAATCGTTGTGCATTATTAAAACCCTCCAATCATTGCCATACACAACACTAAAAAAAAGAAATATATACTCTTCGCAGGTAACTAGATACAAAGACAAACTGCACCCTCCCCCTGAGGCAGTGCCGTACACATTGTGTCTGTATGGGCATAGCTAATTCAGCAAGTCAAGAAAATGAGCTCACATTTACGGTTCTTGTCTAAGAGAGCTCTGTCTTAAAAAGTCACCATTGCTGAATCCTTCTGTGCTTGACAGAAGAGCCTGACACGAGCGCGATGATCCTCAAGGGCCAGAGAACATCACATCACTGAGGACAGGACAAAGTCTAAGAAAAACAGCACAAAACGAAGTGCCCGGCGTTAGACATGGATGCTGGGCTCTGAGAGGGGTACAGAGAAGAAGATAAAAGTGCAAGGAACCGAAATGGGCAGATAATAGCGACAGGTGCAGATGCTGACCTGGCCTGACCTGGAAAGTGCGGTCCTCCATAGGGAGTGAAGGCACAGAAGAACAGGGACCCAGCTAGTTGATGGCAATCAATCGGCTACTCCTGGCTAGTAGTTCTTCACTCATTTATGTAGTCCTGCCAATATAGTAACATTTGAGAAAATGTCAGCACTTGTTTAAAACAATATGTGAGGAAATACTTGTTTTCTTAATATTTAACCAACAGGTTGTGCTGTTTTGTGCTTTAAAAAATAAAAAAAAAGGCTACAGCACACAGACAAAAACACATCACACACATTTTATCCTATTTTAAGCATCAATGTGTTTAAAACAGAACTTGGGAGTCGATTTAGGTGTTACAAATAGACTTAGGACCGACACATTGCACAGTCTTACAGTCCTACATTCTAAGAAAGCAGCAGCCTTTGCCCCAAATGAATTCCTTTCTCCTAGACCTGTGGCTCTAACTCTGGAGCCCTGACTCACAAGCCTCTGGTTACTGCAGCTCCACTTTGAACTTCTGACAGTACCCTGTCCCAGTGATGACCATGCTGTGTACCAACAATCCACAGAGCCATCCACACAATTGTTCATTCAGTACTCCAAAGCAATTCAGTCTTCAAGCACTGAGATAACAACTTGATTGTTATTTGCTTGTCTTAGGTTGTGCTAGTTATACTGAGCAGACACAATGGCAGCCCACACTACCAAACACACTACACGTGGTATAGGCAGGCAATTTATTCACCCATTACAATGTATGTTCAATCCTAATTCCTCTGACTGTAATTTTTGAGAAATGTCTCTTGAAGTTGTTCATACATATGCTAAATTTTCTGAGCTTTATTCCTCAACTTGGAAAACTCTACATCTTTAATTTTCCAATTGTAAAAATCTTGCAGCTAATATGGGAGTGCATAGCTGCAATTCCTGCAGCTAGTGTGGGCTGCACAGCTATAATCCCTGCAGCTAGTGTGGGCTGCACAGCTGCAATCCCTGCAGCTACTGTGGGATGCACAGTTATAAATCCCTGCAGCTAGTGTGGGATGCACAGCTATAATCCTTACAACTACTGTGGGATGCACAGCTGCAATTCCTGCAGCTAGTGTGGGCTGCAGTTATAATCCTTGCAGCTAGTGTGGGATACACAGCTGTATTCTCTGTGGTTAGTATGAGATGCACAGCTGCAATTCCTGCAGCTAGTGTGGGATGCACAGCTGTATTCTCTGTGGCTAGTATGGGATGTACAGCAGTAATCCCTGCACCTAGGGTGAGGTGCACAGCTGTAATCCCTGCAGCTAGTGTGGGCTGCACAGCTATAATCCCTGCAGCTAGTGTGGGCTGCACAACTGCAATTCCTGCAGCTAGTGTGGGATGCACAGCTGTATTCTCTGTGGCTAGTATGGGATGTACAGCAGCAATTCTTGCACCTAGGGTGAGGTGTACAGCTGCAATCCCTGCACTTACTGTGGGGTGCATGAATGTTTTCTGCAACTACTGAAGGGCATATGCACACCAATATTCCTAGCTTTTGAGAAATAGAGGCAGGCAGGTTAGGAGTTTGTGAACAATGGGCTATGGAAATCAGACTCAGAAAACCAGAAAACAAATCCAAATAAACTTTTAGAAAACTTAAATTTAGATTTGCTTCACAAATTATCATCTCTACAAAAATGAAGCTTGCAAGAAAGACCATTTAAGTGGGAAGTGTCTGAGTTAGGGTTTCTATTTCTGTGAATAGACATCATGACCAAGGCAACTCTTATAAAGGAAACCATTTAATTGGGGCTGGTTTACAGTTCAGAGGTTTAGTCCATCATCTTCATGGTGGCATACAGGCAGACATGGTGCTGAAGAAGGAGCAAAGAGTTCTACATCTTGATCTATACTCTGTGCCCCACAATGGGCATAACTTGAGAATCTGAACTCTTCAAGCCCACCTCCACACTGACATACTTCTTCCAACAAGGCCGCATCTCCTAATAGTGGCCCTCCCTCCCTCCGTATTGGGCATTTACTCATACACATGAGTCTGTGGAGGCCGTTCCTATTCAAACCACCCAAAGGAGGTTCTGTATACCCTGCTACCAGGACTTGCTTGAAGGGCACCAGTTACTTATCATCTCTGCTCTTGTCACCACTGGGTGACTGATCACTGTCCACTGTCTTCCTATCATTTATCTTCCATACTATTCTTACATAATCTGATTTTGAAATGTATGTTTCTCAGAGATACAGTGTATTTACTGTTCTCTTTCTTTGTGCATACAACAGGTATTCAATTAATGAGTGTGGAAAAGAACAGAATCCATGTAGAACAAACTTTATTGTCATAACATACTAATTTACATCAAGCAAAAGAGACCTTTATTTTAAGTTTCACACTTTCCTAAAAGCAAGGAGCCTGCCAAGCACTCTACTCACTCTGAGGAGTGCACCGCAGCCAGATCCAGCACACACCCCCAGCCCCAAAACCTCATAGGTTTAACAACTAAGATTCAGGGATTCTATAAATTATCCTTCAATAAAGTACACAAAATATTCATTTTAATAAAGTTTGTTTTTCAAAAAAATAGCCATTTAATTATTACTACAACACCACAAAACTCACAGGAAAATAAAACATACAATAAAAAAGGGGAAAAAGTCAAATGAATAGGCAGAAAAGTCGGTTTCTGGCATCTCATTTACTTCTGGGCTTTCTTTCTGGTTCTTGAACCTTGAGGAGGAATCAAAGAAAATCATATCAGTCATCACTACCTCACAAAAGCAAGGGCGCACAAAGACAAATCTCTTGGTGTCTGACTGAAAAGGCCTAAGTGTGGCTGGAGAGTCTAGGAACTGTCAGTTTACTCTCCAGCCTTAGCCCACCAGCAAAAACACATGGCAGTATTTTTCCCCAAGACTTGTAATATAAAATTTGAAACATTAACTTCCAGTGCACCCTCCGAGTTCACACTTGGTGGGGGATTCCCTGGGATTATACAACAAACACACAAACTTTATGAGCTGCCTTTTACCACCAACTCCCCATGCTCATAGGCAGTACGGCACTGAGCTGTGCTAACAGGGCAGTACTCCATGCTGGCACCACAGCTGACCCCTCCTATCTACCTCTCAGGGGCCTCCTTCCCAGCGCGACACTGCACAACACTGGAACAAGGGCATCCTGGTAGTCGATAGTTAAACAACATTTTGGAAAAGAACAGAATGTTTTTTGAATCTGAGACAAAATTTCTAATCCCACACAAGTAATTTTTTAAAAGGTATTCTGATTATGGGTGATTTTACTTACTTAGCTTTAAAATTTTTTTTCAGCTAGTTTCTGTTCTATTGTTGTTGAGTTCAGTCACAGCAAAAAAACTTTTGTGAGCACCATCCCGCCACTCACATAGCCAGTCCAGTATGGCTGACTGTTAACAACCTGGGACTTTTCCTAACTGTAATATAGTGGTAGCCCCTCTCTGAATGTATTCAGGCTGTCACGGTTGCTGGGGTGGAGGTAAGGAGCCCGAAGTACAACCCTAATGAAACTCCCAGGGTACTAACTAGGTAAGGAAACAAATGAAGACATGGGAGCAGGCCAGGGAGGAGGTGAGAAGAGGAAGGGCCTGTGTGGGAGTGTGCCTGGAACAAACACATTCTACAGAAGCATGAATACCACAACAGAACCATTATCACATATACTTAAGATACACCAATAAAATAAGCTAAAGAGACTAACCATGATGAAATTAAAAGCTTTGATATTGCAAAAAAAGTTTTCATGGTATATTGTGAGGTTTTTATTTCTAAAATTTTAAAATTAAATCTACAGAGAAAACAAAAAATGTTGTGATTGTGAGGCTGTCCTAACAGCCATCTTAAAATCAACACCAACAGCTCATTTCTGGTGCCCCTCTGCCACAATGCATTCAAGCAATGCTCTCTTACGAATGTCCCAACTTGACAATTAACTCTTAAACCAAGTATCACTGCTTATCCCTATAGTCTAGACTTAGCCTTTCTTGCTACAATTCAGAAAGCTGCTGCCTTGCGGAGTCTGAAGACCCAGAAACAACCATCCCTGGGAGCCTCTCTGCACAGTGAACTCAGTGCTTTCCCTAATGATCAGTTCTGCTGTACTAATATGTCTTTAAATACAACCATGTTCACAATATAGTACTGCTGGCAACAGATATAATCATAAAACCAACGTGTAAAATAAAATATGTGAGTTTGGGAAAACTCTTCCACTGTTTCATAAATGGATGGGTGTAGGGAGCATTCCAGCAGAGTTTTCTTGACTGTGTGGCATTTCCCTAACCCTTAGAGTTTCACAACTAAGTAAGCTCCATAGAAGCAGCCCGCTCTGTCCGACAGGGACAAGCACACAAACCATAAGGATCATGGTCACATCAACTAATTTTTAGTACAATTCTGAAATATTGATATGGTTTTAAAATGCCAGAATATACATGGTTTTTAAGGCTTATCATTTTATAGGGGAAAAATTACTTGCAGCAAATAACCAAATTTTCTCAATTGGTAAAAATTATGCCTTGCATAAAAATAAAAGGATTAGAGGCCTCCGTTCTTCCTGGGCACCTCCCGTCACCCTGTCTTTCTTCACAGTCTGCACAATAACACACGGAAAGCCCTCAGAGTGTGTTCCCACACAATAGACCCCCAACTATTCAAAATGAGTTTAGGTGTATCAAGAAAATTACACACGGTTTTAAAATGGTCTAAATAGATATTAAAAGAAAGTTGCTCCCATTTTGCGAGGCACAGCATTCTAAAAGATCACACGGTGAGAAAAGTCTCTCAGTACATTGTAAACCATAAATTGTGTTTGAAAATAAAATTGTTAATGAAGAAACTGACATTTCTAAAGCTACCGTTAAAGGCAGCCATTCTTGAAACACATTTATGACAAAATCCTAAAGCCCCAAACCACATACAATTTATCACATTTCTCAAAATATTAAAAAAAAAAACCCCTCAAAGGCAGCAATGTGCCCTCTCCATCAAGTGACTTAAACTGATAAATATAAATGTATATATTTACATGACCCTTGGCCTGTTTTTTTTTTTTTTTTCTTTCCCTAGAATCAATAACATTTACCAACCACCTTAGGCAACACTTCTCCCCTATGAATATTCTGATAGAAAAGTAACTACCCTTGTACTTTAGGGGGAAATGGCCTACAAGAAGAAAAACAACAACACGAAACAGCTAAGCAAATGTTGGGCATAGTGGTATACCCCTTTAGTCCCAACTGGAGGGTTGGTCAGAGGGATGGCACAGTCAAGTGGACCTCTCAGTTCAAGGCCAGCCAAGGCTACTTAGAGATGCAGGCGTGCCAGGAATATTTAGTAAGACCATCTCAAAGAAAAACAAGCAAACAAACTAGGCAAAGTAATTCTGAGTTTGCATGAATATAGAAGAATCTGATTATTCTTAAGTTATAGCAGCTGGGCACAGTTGAGCACCCTTTAATCAGGAGGCAGAAGCAGGTAAATCTCTGATTCTAGGCCAGTCTGGTCTAGGACTGTGACACAGAGAAACCCTATCTTGAAAAGAAAAAGTTATAACAAAGCAATCTGAGTAGTCCTAAATCAGAAGTCACGTCTAATTTGGTGACAGTCCTCCTAAGAACTGCCAGTTACAGTGACTACAATCACTGTAGTAACTGCAGCATGCAGGTGCCGGTGACCCACAGGCAGCTAAGAGAGCCTGCTGACATCCCGGACCTGCCTGGACCCACTCCTGGTCTGGCCAACTACAACCCAGGATGTGCGCCAGCTGCGATGACGAGGCTGCTTTGCAGCTTGGGGGTGTGTTCAAAGGTAAGAACGGAATGTCTTCATCAGTGCTACTTAGTCTATCCCCACTCACTGTCATGTCAGAGCTGCTGCAGCTCGCCTCTGGCTGAGACATGCTTCCATGCAGTGCTCCTTGGGATTCCTCACTTCCTAGTAACAAAATGAACAAGACAAGGAAGGAGGCAGTAAAAAACAAAGAGTAGATAATGGGAGACAAACGGGAGAGAGCAGCATTAGAAGGAAACACACTACGGCAGAGCTGGCCTCCAGAGTGAACTGACACCCTCCTGCACCCAGGGCCTCCCTGGGTAAATGCAGATGAGCCCAACCATGTTGTACCCATAATATATAAGGAGAAAATGCTAATGAAAATCAGGATAAAGGTGGCTGTCTTTCAAAAGTTGCTTTCCAAGATGCTCCAGAGTCACTGTCAAAATACAGTGTTGGCCTAGGTCATCAGAGCATTTATGGTATTATGACATTTCTACCCAAAGCAAGGCCATTCATCAGAAATTAAGAAATGTCCAAGGACTAACAAAAAAATAGACAAAATGCTGAGAAAGAGGAAAGAAATCTTTAAAAAGCACTCAATCCATGAAAGCACCTCATGGAGAACCCTCCACAAAGACGAGTCCAGTCTCAGCTGGCTGTGCAGATGCTGCCTTTGCTGACGCCATGTCTAACTGTGGCTTTACAGGTGGCGCCTTCAGTGCCAGCCTCTAACTAGAAGGGACTTCACATCTTGGTTTCTCATCAACTGCTTTGAACAGTGACGCTTCCAAGCTGAATGCCTCCCCTAACTGGCTGGGCTGGGCTGCAGAGAAGTGGACCGGGGCACAAGCACACCACAAGGTCCACAGCTTGGTGTGAGTGGGTAGGAAGCTGGGACCTCCCGAGTCCCAGTCCTGACTGCTGTGAAGAGGAAGCCACATAATGTGTGTGGAAAGACACTCCAATACATACTATGTGATACAAAACCTACTCAAAAATCATTTATAATCAAATCGATAGTCTGCCATGAGGAAGAAGGTACACTGGGGTTATATCAGGCAAGCAAAGTTCCTCACTTACGAGTCTGCACAGCCTCGTCTGCCCGTGGATCTGAGCAGTCCATGTCTTCCACGCTACACACCGTGCTTTCTTCTACTTCTTTCTTCCACTTCTTACATATAAAAGGGAGTTTAAAAGAAGAGAGAGATGTAGTTAGGTGCCCACATAAGCAAAGATCCCTAAATTAGCAAGTGTAAGTGTGAGAGTCTCAAAACATGCAGAAGAACCTAAGGGAAGGAACAGGAGCAGAAGGCCTCCAGCTGGAGTCAGCCTGAGTGGAGTCTTTTCTCCACCATCGCTAACTTAGTCTACCATTAAGTCATGCTTGATCAAGGAGGAACTCTTTCAGGACATAAAATGTTTATCAACTTCCGGTCACTTTCACAGGTCACTGACATGTATTCTTCTGTGTGACATGAATGGAGAAAGATGCAGAGACTGTGAACCTGAGAAACAGAAAGATACACACCTCACCTCACTCCTAGAATCTAAGTCTGGTGGCAAACTCTGTCCATGAACCAGTTTTCCTTTGGAATGCTTCTTAGCAAATATCTGGGCCACAAACACTGCGGCGAGCGACTTTCTAGGTACAAAGTTCTCCTGATCATCTGGAGGCCTTTCAGACTGTCCACACTGACCCTTCCCTTGCTCATGTTCTTGGCTGTGGTATCTGGAGAAGGCTTGGGCTCCTTTGTCTCCCACTCTTTACGAAGACTCTAAAGACTGGGCTAATCCAATTCTGTGAGCAGTCATTTCATTAGTTAACATCTCACTATAGGTGTATTTATGGGGGGATGCTGGCAATAAAAAAAATAAATGTATTTTTTCATGTAGCTTTATCCTATGTAGGTCCAAAGTTAAATGTGTAGCAGTCTGAATTCCCATTCAAAGCCTCTCCAAGTTCCCTGATGTCATTCTGGATCATTTAGGAATGCATCTGACAAGCCCCAGACTCCACAGCACAATGCAACAGGACGTCCTCACTTACACCGTCCAGCAGTTAAGCTCAGCCTCATCTCTGAGTGCTCCTTGCTGCAGGCCACCCTGTGCACACTGCAGAAGATAATGTTCACTGACAGCACAGCATTCTTCCCCTAACAGTAATCTCAGGTTCTGCCCTAGATAACGAAGCCAACCTGTGCAACCTACCATGGTTCCTATCCAGTGCTTAGAACCACTGTAGCTGCACCAAGATCAATTTCCACAGCTTTAAGGCATGTAGAAGGTGGCTGAGGAAGGTCAGAACCCA
Source organism: Sigmodon hispidus (assembly GCA_004025045.1). Classification (NCBI taxonomy): domain Eukaryota; kingdom Metazoa; phylum Chordata; class Mammalia; order Rodentia; family Cricetidae; genus Sigmodon; species Sigmodon hispidus. The sequence continues at coordinate 13,509 of PVIH01021817.1, read as the reverse complement.
GAGGAACCTAGTCTGTACCTGATGAGAAGGATTCTCACACAGAGACAACCCCATTAAACCTTAAGGAACATTCAATGGCATTCACATAGGAGATTTGGGTAAGAAGGTATTGCTTCTCAAACATAGCTGTGAGAGTAGCTCTAACTTCACATGGCTGATGAGGGAAGGAGAGAATGCCTTACATCTTTCTTTTCCAAAGTGTTGCTTCATGATTACCATCTAAACCCTGCTGGGCTGAACAGATTGGCTCGATAATTACATACAATAACTGCAGTGGGCAGGTAACCCTCAGCTGGCATGGGCAGCTCCCCTGTGAGAGCTTCCATATGCAAGTGCACTGATGGAGTGTGTTAGGTACGTCTTTCCTGCCGGTTCACAGGCCTGATTAACGGCAGCCAAGACTCCAAGGTTAGTGTGTCAGCAGACTTGTGATGCATTAGGCAGGGATAAACACAGACACTTTTGTTTGTTCAGACCAAAATTAAGGAGGAATATTCAGCACCGTTCTATGTTCCATATAGGACAGAAAGCAGTTTCCAGATTTTAGAGGGTAGTTTTTAAACGCTCATTATAAAGCGAGCCAGCCAATATTTCCTACCAAAGAGCCTAGCATATTCATTCTGTCTTGAAACTTATTTAATGAAAAATGAGCTTTCTTAACCTCCATACAGGTGAATTACAAGGCATGAAAATCAGACAGCATTCAGCCAGGGAAAGAAACACCTGTGCATCAGGGAAAGCGATGGGTCACATTCATCCACACACCAGCCAGGTAGTTCCTACCCAACTTTTCTGACAGCCCATAGGTCTGGGGAGAAAGAGCCCGTGATCTAAAGATCACCAGTTAGCAAAACAAAAACAAAAACAAAGCCAATCTAGCTTAACAGTGTGTAAGGATAGCACATGGTTCATACAGCAACACACAGAATCCCAAACAGCAAGCTGCTGGGCTCTTTGAACATTTCTGTCAGCATCCTTAGGCTTTGGGTATGTGGGTGTGGGTTCCTTTCAAAATGAAAAGCTTCCCACGTGGTTGTACCAATCTCTGGTTCTGTGACAGTCTACACTAGGTCTCAAAGGTACCTTTATTTACATTTATAAATGAAACCAAGATACTATATGACACACAGGGGCAACTTATAAAATATATATGGGATAGAGTTTGCTTTAAATTCAACATAGAAAAAGGTCTTGAAAAATTGGTTTGTTTCAAAGGACATTTGTATATATACTACACATTATATTTTTAAAGTGTTTAGCTATGCTAGGTTAAAATTCAGTTAATTAGCTGCTTCTCACTTCCAATTTAGAAACAGGAAGACAAATCAGCTGGATGTATTGGACTGATAATTACTAATAGTCTAAACACTGACTGGGGACCAAGAGAGCTGTTTCAACAGAAAAGACAACAAAAATCTTCAGAGGCAAAATCACAGACCCATACTCTGCTAAAATCAAGCCCTAGGTCATGTCCAGGAGCATCCAGACAGCCTCTAGGAAACCAGGCAGACTCATGGCCATCTCTAAAGAACAAGTGATGCTCTCAAGGTGCCCTTTCACTCACGAGAGTCATCCTTTTATCTTAAAAACAAAGAACGTAATAGCCTAAAATTTCCAACCAAAGATCCCCAGGTGCAAATATGCACAAACCAGCTCATCTTAATTGTCAGAGGCCAGTGAAGTCACCATGCAAATGCACAGAACTCACACACTGCTGCTATTCCCTAGGAGGAACCACAACAGGACATTAGTTACTAAAGTAACTGGGGGGAGAATGACTAGAGGGACAGCAAACATGGTGCCACAGCCTGCAGCTTGCAAGATTCAGTTAAAAAGTACTAGATGAAGAAAATAAAGAAAGGGAGAGAAGAAAGCCAAAGAGAATGTGCTCCTTGTTTCTCAGCTCAGGGCGACAGGAGACTAGAACCCAGAGTTCCTTATTCCCCCTACAGTCTCCTCCTTATGTGACTTTGAGTATGGAGTAGCCATTGTTAATCACTATGCGCCTTTGCAAGGAGAAAGAATGTACAGGTCTGTGCTAGGAAGAGGGTTTCTAACCCTGGCTGAGCTGTAGCACGGCACCATACATGGATCCACAAATGCAGCAGCTGTTCAACCACTGCAGCCACAGCAGAGCCGAGCTCAGTCTTACCTATGTCTGCCAAATGCTGTGCTATTTGAGTGGAAACTAAGTAATTAAGATACATTTGAAGAAAACACCAGAAAGAATCATCCATAATTAGAAGGAGAATTAAAACATGGGAAATAGACTAGGAAACGAACAAATTGCATTTTTAAGAAAGATGACCATTTGAAAACTCATCCAGTACTGTTAGAATGCAGTAAGATGCTATTGTTTGAGGTGAAGCAGTGACGAAGATTGTTGTAAGAGCAAAGAACACTATAAAGTCTTTCCAGAGTTCCAGCCTCCACCCACACGAAGACAGCATCTACTGTGTGAATGGCATAGTGACTAGCTTCTTCTGAACACTATAAAACTAAAGAATACAGATTACAACAGCCTAACATGGTAACGCACACCTCAAGGAGGGTAAAACAGGCAGACCTCTGTGAGCAGGAAGCCAGCCTGGTCTACATAATGAGTTCCAGGCCAGTTGGGGCTATACAGTGAGACTCTGTCTCACCTCCAAATTTGGGGGGGGGGGGCTGAGGTAAAAAAGTAAGTGCTACAGCTTTTACAAAAGCATTAAAGACACACATTCAGTCTCTATACCTGCCTGCCTTTTTCATACATGTATGAAAATCCTTTCCATGTTCCACAAATCAATGTTCCATGTAATCCTGTGTACATGGAATTTCATTCTATAAAGTATCTATTCTTAAGCAGGTATAACTCCCAAATTTCTAGTTATTTGTCTAAACTTAAATATTTGTCTACATTTAATTCTCCTACTAACAATTTTAATCTGCTCTGAATATAAAATTAATACAATTCAAGTAATTTTGCTAACTATCAACAAGTCTGGGAGGAGAGTTTTAAAAAGGAAAATGTGGGGGCTGGAGAGATGGCTCAGAGGTTAAGAGCACTGACTGTTCTTCCAGAGGTCCTGAGTTCAATTCCCAGCAAAACCACATGGTGGCTCACAACCATCTATGATGAGGTCTGGCGCCCTCTTCTGTAAAACTGTATGCATAATAAATAAATAAATCAAAAAAAAAAAAAATAAAAAGGAAAATGTTTAAATAAAATGTTTGTTCCTAGTTCAAATCCCACCAAAGGGTTTACCATGAGCACCTGAAGGGCACACCAGAAATCCAGCAACCGTTTAAATATGCACCAATCACATATGCTTTTATCTGTGCTGTGCATCAGAGCAAGCACCCTCTTTACCATCCACCTGCTTACTGTGGAGCAAGCTTGTGTCCCCTTTGGCCTACCTCTTGAAGACCCACAGAAAGAGCTGTTCAGAAGCCTTCCTGATATTCATTTTATTAGGAAAAAATAGTTAGTGAATAGGAAAGCAGAAACAATTAGCCAGAGCCTATAGGCACACTACTTGCAGAAGTTTCCTAGAAAAGCAGTAACTTAGATCTGGAAGACATCAGCTGCACATCTGAAGACAACAAACTCAAAGCAAGGTTCTCTCGGACTAACTTCAGCACAAGCAACCTGGACAGGCACTTAAGCTAACGGTGCTCTGGAGTCAATAAACTGAGCTCTAGAAACTGATGCCTATATATTCTCCACCATGCTGGAATTATGTTCTATCACTCATGCTTTTCTCCGAGGGCCCTATCACTTGTACCATTAACATCAAAAACTTAGCATATTAAGGACAATTCATAGGAAAAGGCAAAAATAGGCAGCTAGTTATGCCTTAATTATCTATAATATTTCGTGACTAAAATCACTAGGAATTTTAAAGTGCTTTGAGCTTCTCTGAGGAAAACTACACTATAGCTGTGTGATGCTAGCTGCATGACCCTAGGCAATTCAGTTCACCTTTTTTTGAGAACCTCTATACACACACACACACACACACACACACACACATACACACACACACCCCGAGAAAGAATTGAGTGAGAAGTTGTGGGGGGGTGGGTATGTAAATGTGCACAGTGCAGCCAGAGACCGACTGCAGAGCTGGTGCTCACCTCCCACAATTCCATGAACACTAGAGATCAAGCTCAGGTCACTGGACTAGAAGACCGGCAGGGTCTCCCCAGAGCTGCCGGCCCCCTCTCTTGGGTTGGACCACAGTGTCTCATGTGAAGGCTACAATGTCCATATAAAAGTAGTGGTTCTGAAGTAGCCAGTGATAACCTGAAGCTTGAAGGGTTACTTACTACTAGCATCAAGTACTCTGCAGACTCTCAAGAGAGAAAACCAACCCTAAGGCACCTACTGCAGATGTGATCCACGGCCATACTCTAGCTGTCTGTCTCCATAATGACTAGTAAAAACTAAATCTTTTCATATGGAGGGAGGAACCACCTCTCAGGCCTTGTGAGGACAAATTCCTTACACTTAAAATTACTACTTTAAAAACAAGACTACCTGATATTTTCTAGAATCATAAACCCCCTTACTCATTAAACACACAAACAGTGGACAGCAAAGCCAGAAGCCAGGAGTCTTCTGCTTATGTCAGCCCGTTACCTATATCAATCGACCACTTCAAAAGAAACTATAGCACAAACGCACAATGTGCTGCTGAACACAGGACCTCACTTTATAGTCTTTATTTCATACTAATGAGCATCCTGTCTTTTGTTGTAAATCAACTTTTAGCAAGCCAAGATCATTTAAAAATCTATCACATATACATTCACCAAATAAAATCTAACCAGACTTCTTTCTTACCTGTCTAGTACCCAAAATCTGAACTGAATTTCAAGGCTGTACTTCAGTTCTGAAGATGGTGGCAAGAGATTAAAATGAAACCAAGAAACCAGAAAAGGTTTTTTTTTTTTAATATTTATTTATTATGTATACAGTGTACAGAAGAGGGTACAAGATTTCATTACAGATAGTTGTGAGCCACCATGTGGTTGCTGGGAATTGAACTCAGGACCTCTGGAAGAACAGTCAGTGCTCTTAACCTCTGAACCATCTCTCCAGCCCCATTAATCCCTACAGGGTTGACAATCAATCAGGAGCCTCGGGCATGATCAGGTACCATCATACCAAGTGCTGACCAAGCTCTAGGCCTGGGCATGGGATAGAGAAAAGGCCACAGCTCTGTGCCATCCCTTAGAACTAAGGTGGGCAGGACTCAAACAAGTACCCCCTGTGACCCAACCAAGAGCCCTGGGGTCAGGCAGCTGGACATCATTTTGGTAAGGGAGTTCCAAGTGAGGAGATAGAAGAGACAGAGGCAGATCGGATCATAGGGCTGGGGAGAGAAGTGGTTCTGAAGAAGAGAGGGTGGTGAAGAACTGGCTGGTGTGAATGGCCATCTGGCCACACAAGTCCAGGGAGATGTCTGGGCCTGGGCTATGACTAAGGGCCAAGTCTTGACGTGGACCCTTTCAGCAGCCAAAGGGGCCTATGTTAATGTCTGTGACTCCTGTCATTGCTGGAGACCGTGCAGGGGCCTGTGATCTGGGCCACTACCTGGGGCCATATTAGTGTCTAAAGGCAGTGCTGCCATGGGATCCATGCCAATACTGTGCTCTGCACAGTCATGTGAGGCCATAGTGACAACTTGCTGAGGCTGTAGCCAAGGACTAGGGGACTATGTCTGGGTCTGTGGTCCTGCAGCAGCTGGGGTCTGTGTTGATGCCCCTGGCCCATGTTATTACCAGGGCCCACATGGATGCCCAGGGTCTGTGCTGCTTTCAGGCTGATTTAAGTAGTCAGTGCTGTCAACTAGGGTCATGGTATCGTCAAGACCAGGGCTGTGGCGGAGGGCCATGCCTGAGTCTATGGCCCCCCGCATCCAGGGTCTGTGTTGGGTCTAGACTACCACCTAGGGCCATGCTGGTGATCAATGGCCATGTTGCTATGGGGGCCATGCCAGTCTGGATGGTCTGCACTGCCAGGTGGGCCATGGTAACAACCGGGCCCAGACTGCTGCCTAGAACCATGTCTGGGTCTGTGGTCCTATCACAGCCAAGGTTTATATTGATGCCCCATGGACTATGGGCCTGGGCAGCAACTTGTGGCCATGAGGGTGTGTGAGGGCCATCCTACCACCTGGAACATCATGATATGAGTGGCCTGCATTGTCACCTGGGACCAGATGCCATCTGGGTCAGGGCTGGGCTGTTGCAAAGAAAGAGCCATGTCTGGGTCCATGGCCCTATAGCAGCCAGGGTTATGCTGATCTAGAGATGCCATCTGGAGTAATGAAGACATGCAGGCACAGGCCACTGCGTAGGACCATGTCTGGGTCCATGGCCCTGTGGAGGCCAGGGTCTGCCCATGTGACTCCAGTTGCCACTGAGGGCTTTGAAGATGCCTGGATCTGACAAACTGCCTGGGACCAAGTTGATGCCCTGGGGTCATGCTGCTGCCAAGGATATGCAGATCTGAGGAGCCTATGTTGCCACTGGGGCCTTGGAGGTATATGGGCCCAAGCTGCTATCCATGCCTACGTTAGCATGGGGTCATTAGAATCATACTGTGCTGAGCTAGCCCCGCCCTTCACTGGCCCTAGGCTGGATGGTACTGTTCCTCAATGGATATTGCAGCAGGCAAGCTGGTCCTACTCCTGAGGATGGCAGGCACGTGCACACACACACACATATACATACCCTCCCACACACACACCCCCACACACACACTCGGGAAAGATAGCCCCACCCCTCACCATAGGTATGCACCTCACCTGGGAAATACAACAGAGCCCACCCTGTGGTTGGAGATAGACACAGAAGTAAGTCGACCCTGAAGCATGAGAGTACCCCTCCCCTATATGCCCCTACAGCAATTGGGAGAGAGGTCCCTGCACTTGAGGTAAAACCTTGGTGATATAAGTGAGGAGAGAACTGGCCCTGCACCTTCCTGTAGGCTTCATTAGGTGAGCTAGCCTAGCAGTGTTAGAAAGCACATCTGGGTGACAGAATGCTGGCGAGTATGCCAACCCAGCTATCACTATGCCGAGAACCTAGGCCCACCCCAACATCCACAGGATCTATAAACTGTTGGAGCATGTGAAGGAGATGAACCTTCATATCCAAAACGGCAGGATCCCCTTGACACAGGACAATAACAGAATATCCAAGAGGAGCCCCAGGGAGAGCCGGTTACCAGCTGGGGTAGCAGAAGCCAGAGGCCTCGAGCCAGACCACTAACTCATGGCAATGAACACTTGCAAGTAAAGATGCATGGACTGAAGGATGAACTGTGACTCAATGGCCACACTGCAGCTTCCTTCCACAAGATTCTTTTTCTTTGTTTTGTTTGTTTGTTGGCTGGTTTTTCTTTTAAATTTGTTTTTGTTTTTTGTTTGTTTGTTTGTTTGTTTTGGGGGTGTAAAGGCAAAGGGCAGATTCCAGAGGATAGGGAGATAAGCAGGATCAGAATGCATGATGTAAAATCCACAAAGAATCAATAAAGGTTAAAAAACAAACAAGCAAAACCAGCACTGATACTCTAGCTCTTATCCACTAATGCCTGCATGTGCTGGCCATAGCTCTGAGCATCCATGCTTCTCTTTTATCACTTTGTGTGGAGTTTATTAAAAAAAAAAAAAAAAAAAATCCGCACTATTATTCCCACAGAAAATGTTTTTAAATTCATCTCTTATTAAAAATGCAATGATATACATGCTTGGTATTTTCTAAAACTGACTGTGATTAGAGAAAACTCAATCACCTAACCTTGAGGACATCTTATAAGATGCCTGTTTATTACTTTAACAGATCAATTCTGTCAAGAGCTCAAGGTACTGATAGTGTATCAAATGGTCTCCTATATCTCACAGTCAGATGTACATGCACACAAAGATCAAAACAGGGCATGTATGCAGCACTGCCATACATAAAACCTGGTTGTGAAGCTAAAAGATCTACTTAAAGCCCCAAATGCCCAACATCAGATATACTTACTGACAAGAGGTTACTGTCTAAACAGGTCTTAGAATTTATACTTGATTAGTGGTTGGCCTCAACTGCATTTCATGATGGTAGCATCTCAGAAGCCTTTAAGCATCCTTGAGACCTGGATCCCATCTCCATTCTTTAACACTGGTTTAACTGATGTGAGCAGTACAGTTCAGGAGTGGAAAGTGTCAGAGCTTCCAGTGATCTGACATGCAGACCAGGACAGTCTTACAAAAGGTCTGAGGTATCCATATTAAAGGGGCCTCCAGACTAGACAGAGGAAGTGGAGAAGTCAGAAGTCCTGACACCAGCTATCCCCATATGGCCACCAATCTCTCTCATTATCTTACATCACTGGCAGTAGATACTGTGAGAAAAACATAAACAGGTAAATGTGCAATTGGGGAGAGGAGGACACTAAGCCCAAACAGCACACAGAATTCCTATGCTCAGAGTCACTAAAAACTAGCAATTTCTATCCATAAAGGGTGTCACACTAGTAAAACAGCCATGGATGGGAGAGGCTCCTGGGGCCTTACCCATCCCTGCTGAGCTACTGGCTACCAACAAACTCTGGGAGAAGGGGAGTTGTGGTCCTCAGCTGTGCATCACTGTGACCCCAACAGGCTCCAACAAAGAGCTCTAAAACATGGTCATACAGACTGTCCTAGTTAAACTCAGTGAGTCACAAAGCAAATGACAGAAATGTGAGATTTATCTGAAGGAAGTAGGTGGGTGGGATGAGAGGTCAGCATGCCTTGCGTACAGGTTAAGGTGTTAAAGAACAAATTTAATTAATGAAAAAGGATAAATTGACACAAAGAAAACCTCCCATTCTCCTAAAATACGCCTGAGAGAACGAATTAGCCAAGTGGTGGAAAACCATATAGATAAGCTTCACCAACAGAAGAAAATGTACAGGAGATAGGAAAGAAAAGCTAGATTCCAGATCTTCCAGCTCTCAGCAAAGATCTTGAGAGGGAGGGGAAAAGGAAGCACCTGCATGCTTACAAAGATTAATTTCTCCAGTTCCAAGATGAGTGTTACATTTTTAGATAAGGGTTCACCAAGTACCAAGCATTTATATAAGGTTTAAACTATCAACACTCTCTCTCTCTCTCTCTCTCTCTCTCTCTCTCTCTCTCTCTCTCTCTCTGTGGTGAAAAGCAGGACGATGTGGTAAAATGAAAAGCAAGAGACCTCAAATGTAGGGGGAGGAAACAGAAATCTAGTGACAAACAAAATTAACCAAACTGGAAGCTGAGGGATAACACAGCACTGTCTTTAACCAAATTAATCTTTCAGTGCAGCAAATAGCACCATTTTTGGAAATTGTAGATTCATAAAGTTTACCATTTATAGCTCTCATAAAAAAAAAGAAAGACTCTAAAAAAATGAATCCAAGAGAAAGGACACAGTAACAATAAAAATAGTAACAAATACAAAACTGGGGAACTTCACCACACCAAGGACACAGAGAAACAAGACACTTGCATTCTTAACACCATGACACATGGGCTTTAAGAAGGGAGACGTTCTCCTTGTGGGGAAAGGGACACAGACTCTAATTAAGTCTAAAGTTCACACATAAACAAGTTAAAATGTGTTAGAAAAAAACAGTGGGGACACAAAAATTCACAGCTTCTTCCTGTCTAAAATCTGAAGAAATAAATGAGCCAAGCAACCATTTGGAAACAGTTCTGCAACTAGCCTCTGGCACCAAGGCACCAACCACTTCACCAGCAGTGGCTGAAAGCAGTGACCAATAATGGAGGCACAGCCAGGAAGGGAGGTGTGGTCCTATTCACCAATGATCCCCACCAGGGAACACCATTCTAAATGGAATCCCCAACCAGAGAGTGCAGCTGGGTGGTGCTGGCACTCAGAGGCAGAGACAGACAGATCTCCAGCCAGCCTGGTCTACAGAGTGAGTTCCAGGACAGCCAGGGCTATAAAGAGAAACCCTGTCTCAAAAAACAAAATGAAAATAAATAGATAGACAAACAGAAAAACAAACAAACAAACAAACGAAAGTGTTGGCCAGGTAGGGAAATTGGGGGTAGGGTGGGAGGCTGTACATTTAAAACACCTTTAAAAAGGAGATACACACCTTCTATAGTGACCCACCAAGAGCAAGGACAGAGGTAGAAGAATCACAATCATTCATTATGTATGAGTCATCAGAACAGATGTCAAAAGAGAAAATAAGACATGCAGGGCAAAAGCCAGAGATCATAGAGCCTTGTTTTCATGGTGGACTTACCTAGACCCAAGCCAGGACTCTAGAGCTCTACCCCTGTAACTAGGGAGAGCACTGAGGCAGCTAGTGAGGAAGGAAGGGTCACAGGCCTGAAGGCCACAGGGTCGCCAACAGGTAGATAAAGTGATTAACAATACTGAGCTCAAATCCCAAACTATGAGAAAAAGAAAAACAGCTTTGTAAGATTTAAAAGTCAGATTCACAGACATAATAATCCAGCAAATCCAGGCAGAGCTTTTTCCACTCAACATAAATGCAATTAAGAGAAAAGTCACACCAGCAAGTTAAACACCAAAGACAAAAGGAGAAAATAAAAGAAGCTAGAAAGATGGATCAGTGGTTAAGAACATATGCAAAACTTTATAAATATATTTGAAGCTTAAAAAGAGATTTTAAAAGCTGATAGAAAGTTTGGGAGCTATAGTTATAGACAAGTTAAGAGCTGCCAAGCATGAGTTCTGGCAAACAAACTTGAATTCTCTGCTTAAGCAGTTATGTCTGTAACCCCGATGATACTGTTTTTAAAGCAAAAGCAGTTAACTGTGGTAGTACGCACTTGTAACTGTAGGGGGCTGAGGTAGGAAGAGCCAGAATCTGACTCCAACCTGGGCTACAGAGGAAAAATGAATCAAAAGAGGGAAGTGGCAGACAGAAAAAGAAAAAAGAAAGTGTCCAGCTAACAAATGTAACAATAATCACCATAGTATTTATGTATTAAAAACAGAAAACCCAGAGGACAACTGAATGGCATGAAGGAAAGGTTTGTGATTATCACAGACAACTAAAGACACAAAGAAATAACTAAACTACTGAAACAAATTCTACACATCCTGGAAGATGTGTATGTATGATCTCAACAATAGAAAACCAAAGGCACATGGACCAATGAGCCGCCTTGAGGGTATAGGCACCTGTCACCAAGCCTGAAGATCCCAGAACACGGTGGACGGAGTGACCAAAACTCCCACAAGCTGCCCTCTTCAGCTTCACAGAATGCGCACATAAACACACACATTCATTTATGCACTTTCTCTCCTCCCGTGTGTGTGTATGTGTGTGCTCTTAAAAATAAAAAGTAGCGAGTGACTGGGAGGGGCAGGAGGGGGAAGGGAATTTGAACAAGGGGGATACATGGGAAAAAATGAGACTTTACTCATAAGATAGATAGATAGATAGATAGATAGATAGATAGATAGATAGATAAAAAGTGAGGCAGGTGAAAACACAGAAGGAAAGCTGGGGTAACCCCATTCATGAGACGGAAGGCTGCAAAGACAGCCACCCATCACATTCATGCAACCCCAATCAAAGCCTCCCAATTATTTCTGTGGAGATAATCTGACTCTAACATTTATATGCAAGTGAAAAGGGCCCCAATCAACAAAGGCCATTCTAAAGAGTGACATTAAAGGACCCTCATTATCAGATGTAGTCACGAAGCCAGCATTAGCAAGGGACCCACTAGACAGGCACTCACTGGACAACAGGCGTCTAGAACAGACCAGACAAGGTGACCTGAGAACCACTGCAACACTGTGGGGACCCCAGAGTCTTTCCAGTAAGCGCAGATCAGCCAGTGATCCACCAGGAGAGACACCACCTGCAATTACAACAGGAGGTTGGGGCAGGGGGACGCCAAGTTTAAAGCCAACCTGGACTGCACAGAGAGTTCAGGCCAGCATGAGCAGTTAAAGAAAGCCTCTACAGAAAATAATCTTAGGATTTCATAATTTCCTTTTATTACAAGAATAGCCATGCGTCAGTGAATATAGGAAAGTCCCCAAGCAGAGAAAACAAAGTTCCCACAGTTCAATGTTCAGACATCCTCTTTCCTGCTTTCAGTGAAACATTCTAGACATAAGTTATACAACAGGAAGTCTCCAACCTTAAAAACCATGAGGACACAAGAAAACTGTACTGTCAGTTACTCTCTTGGCAGCAAACTAACCCACTGGGCCGTGAAGTCAGCCACCTAAGAAACCAAGCTTCCTCCACCAAGTACGTTCAAAGCACTGGAATCTGCAGAGGAAGGGGGAGGGGAGTGTCGCACAGGGTTCCTACCCCTCATTGCAGACGGTCACTTTTCAACCAGCAAAGTTTAGAGAAACCACTGTGCAAGCTAGGTTTAAACGTTAATGCCAAGAAATCTGCAAGCAGCATGGTGCACCACTGGACTTCCACTTTACTCTCACTCTAAACCTGGACTTGACATTAAGGACAAGAATGGGCCACAAAGAAGAGCAGATGCCATTAAGGTAGACCTTGTGAAAGAAAGATATATACATCTGCAGACATATTGTGTGCATCTAGGTTCTATAGCAAAACTACCCATCCAAAGACCAGTGTTTTGTCATAGAAAATAAATCCATCATCCACCTTTACAACATTAACCCCCTCAATCAGTTGAAGACACAGAAGAAACTCTCTGTGGGTAGCTTCTGGCTTTCAAGAGAAAAATTTGGTTTTCATACATTTTTCTCATGGTTTGGATACTAGACAGCTGAAGAAATCTACTGGCCTTTACGGAGTTACTAGCTAAATTAAGAATTTACCTCTGTTATATGACTATAGGGTAGCTTCATCACCTTAGTGCTGGAAGAATATATCCGCACGTGTCTTCCTACTCACAGATGTCTTGGCATTAGTGTTTAAAGCTAGCTTCCACAGTGGTTTTCTCTAAACTCTGCTGACTGAAAAGTGACCGTCCGCAACAGAGTGCACTGAGCCCACTCCCTACTTCCTCTGCAGGGTCCCATGGTTTCACTGTACTGGCAGCAGGAAGCACAGTCTGCCTGGTGAGAAGCACTGTTCTAAACCATTTCTCTTACCTATTTTGAACCAACACAGCCTATTAGATTTCAGACATTAAACTCAGGGATGGTGATTTGTGCCTTTACTTCCAGAACTCAGGAGGAAGAGGCAGGAGGATTTCTGAGTTCAAGACCAGCATGGACTATATGGAGTGAGTTCCAGACAGCCAGGGCTACAGAAAGAAACCGTCTCAAAAAACCAAAAAATAAAATAAAATTTAAATAAGTAAATTTTGGACATTAAAACACCAAGTTCCTCAACAACTGCCAAGAGTAACTAGTAAATAACTAACAACGTACAGCCACAAAACCTACCGTCTACACAGCCACAAAACCTACCGTCTACACAGCCACAAAACCTACCGTCTACACAGCCACAAAACCTACCGTCTACACAGCCACAAAACCTACCGTCTACACAGCCAC